>JALIZH010013658.1:0-25197 GCA_030522465.1 Rhipicephalus appendiculatus
CAGGAGCGCCTGGCTCAGCTGAGGGAGCAGCAGGCAGCCGAGGACACCCGTTTTCGTACCCAAGTGCTGAAGCGCTTTGAAGAGGTGCCAATGCCACTTCGTAACCTTACGCCTTAGGTTGTTGCAATATTGGCAGTTTTTCAAGCGCAGAAATCTGTATTGCGCCAAAAGAAAGACTGGTCATTCCTCTCCTCCTGCCTTTACCTCGTTCAGCTGTACGATGATTACCTTTGTTTCTGAATCACTGGAAAATCGATTATCCTTCGTTAAATCTACGCGAATTTTGCGTAGTAATTGTTGATAGATATAGGCTAGCGTTCATTATTGATTTGTAAATTCGCTTTAGTTTTGCCTTCCATCATTATACCGCACGTTGAAGCAGCACACTTTTGACGAGTAGAAAGGAGACCAGAGAGACAGGACACTCGCTACACTCGCAACTAAATTGATTTCAGAAACAGTACTTCATATGTATATATGCACTCGCGTACCCCCCGAGCAAAAAAAAGAAAAAAGAAACAGGAAGAAGAAAGAGGGAAAGAGGTTGTTTATTTTTAGGTCTGGCGGTCCCATGCCGTCAATTTCCCACAGGCTGGGTGCCCTTCCAACCAACTATGAACTTCGTTCTGGCGAGCACCAGACCGGAAGTGCGCGTATACCTATTTGCCGGTGTATCCGGTGGCAGCAATTCTCTGCCTCCAACAGTGGCTGATGCTCGACTATTTCACCAAAGCCATAGTGGGTTTAAGTGCGCCCAGGGGCCCTTACATAGCCTAATGGGGCTACCTTTCAGAATCAGTAGCCAAGAACAACCTAGCGCCTGTTCGGTGTACTCCTCTACCCTTTGGGGAAAACCGGTAGGTTTCTGGTCGGCACTGGAAATCTAACCCGGTACCTACCACATAGCAAGCGGACGATCTACCATGCAGACACCGCTGCGGTGGCACCCAACAAGCTCGGTAAAACAACATGCTTGGTTTTCCGGCATCCAACAAGCTTGGACAAATACGTGCAGGATTAGATCGCAAAGTTTCCAGAACAGCAACAACTAATGCCAATACATGTGCGGTAAACCATACAAGAAAGTTTGTTAAATGCAAATTAGCCGTCCTATATTGTTTGACCCTTAACGTGTGGAAAAGTACACTCAGCCAAGACGGGTCGTAGCATATGAACACAAGGCTGTTAGAGCATAAGAGGTCATTAGGGGCAAACAATTAATCTCACATAAAGGGACACTGTACTCAGCGTGGATGCTCGTCATTGTTTAATGAACCATTGGATTTTACAACAAGGGGACCAACTTATCAGAAAAAATTTAGAAGCATTTCACATAAACAAAATAAAAGATGGCTGCATTAGTAGATCTTCAGCTTCACTGCATAATCGGGAAGTCATGTTCCTTGAAGCACATTATTAGGTATATTAAATTGATCTTGTATTGTCTGCAACTGTTATGCTCTCATTCATGTTACCTATATCCACTTTCGTTGGAATCACGTATGAGGTACTACCAATACACCTTATCTGGCGGCTTTGTCGGACCCTCACTATTCCCTGTAGGTTGCACGGATGCCGTCATGAACTTGTCCTGTGCGACTGAGTTTCTTATTTAAATATTTCTTGTTTAATCATTTATTATGCAGCACGCTTTGTGTGCTCATTCAAAGATACCAACGATAACAAACGGTTACATGTCGAGAAGAACATGCCTGTGCACCACCTAATAAATTATAAGAGTTTATTCATTTATGTGGGACGGTTGCGGCTGTGAACCAATCATTTGGAGGCGGAACACTTGCAACTTGGAATTTCACCGGATTTTGACTATGGTGTTTTTGTGCTTTGTGATGCGCACAAAGTTGCCAATATTCGGTCCGTTAGGCGAATCGCGCAAGTGATAAACGGTGCGAATTCTATTCAACAGGCTCAAGCCACTGCGTCTCGCCAGATTTCCATCGCGGAGCACCAAGCACGGGTCATGGACGAGCTGGCCGCAACAATGCAGAGCATCTTGAGACTACTTGCGGCCGACAGGCAGCGGCCGCCTCCCGAAAATTCGAAGCAGTGATCTCTGCTTTTAGTAGTTTGCTTTCATTGTTCAGCGTACTCATGTACGCATCCAATTTATTGTATGTGGAAAGAGTTGAGAGATACCGCATATCCGCCATTTCTAAAAAAAATAAATGAAGGAAACGTAGTCTTAACTAAATTGGAAAGCATTCGCTCTTTTTTGTTCTCTCAAAACTCTTATAAAAACTGACATAATATGCAGCATAATTATTGTTTAAGCCTCATTGTAGCGTGGAAGAGGACACGGACACCACAATGAAACGTACGTTGACACAAAATGCCAAATTGACACAAACATTTGCTTTCATTTTCTTGCGGTATTTGTACCACTGCACCACTTACAATTACGTGACACGTGTTTGATTCATTTAAACGAACAACCTAAGTCCCACAACCAGGAGGCACTTTTCAGATTAGACTGATCACTTAAACAACGAGTTCACATTGCACGCAGATATCGGAACTTTTTTTCGGATAATGAAATCGATGGGTTGCTGACACGTGCCTCACCAAGTACGGCTATGTTACGCGCTTCTATAATCTTCCGAGTCATCTCGCACCTATTCTTATTCAAGATAAGTGTTTCATTGAATTTTGGTTAGCGTCTGCATTTGAAAGAATGGAGGGCCAAGAATCCGGCAGCCGCCAGATTCCTAACTATGTACAGCGCTCTCGCAACCTTTTATAAACGCATCTCCCCGTTTAGCCTATATAGCTTTTTCCACGTGTCAGGGGAGTACCGCACATGTGACACATTCAACGAACCAACTTGCGTCTTTTCACAAGTGGCGGGGCCGATCCCTTCTAGCCTCGTCTTCCTGCAGAAGTTGACAAGCCTGTTAGGGGCAAGAAAAAATGGGTGGGGGGGGGGGGGGGCCTTAAGCTTCGCCTTTATTTATTTATTTATTTATTTACATATACTGTCAGTCCCTTGAGGGACTATAACAGGAAGGACAAAAAATGAAAAAGTAGTAAGTAAACAGATTACACATACATACTTATATATACACATATATACATATACCTATATACACATACATACTCGTACTGTTACACACATATGACATCAACATTTTTAGTGAAGATATGTTGTTTGACCATAACTTGCAGAAGTATATACATAAAATAACACTATACCTATATACACATACATACTCATACTGTTACACACATATGACATCAAGATTTTTAGTGAAGATTTGTTGTTTGACCATAACCTTGCGAAAAGGATATACATAAAATTAACACTCAAAATATGGACACTAGTAGTACATTGTTATTTTAAAACGTGAAGTTTAGAACTAAAACAAATTGCTTAAATATAAGCATGGTACACAGAGGGGTTAAAACAATATTTACTCGAGCATAAGATGGGTACAATGTTTCAGTAATAGGCGCGCATTAAGGCATTATTGTAGATGTCCAAATGATGTCATAACTACAAACCGCAAAAAAAAAACAAGATGCAGATACAAGATACAAGTATAAGATAGTTAAGTCTGTAATGTTAGTAAGTTATTTTCCATGGAGCAAGTGAATGCGTCCATAGAACAGCTGCTAGTGATGGCTTCGCTAATACCATTCCACTCGCTTGTAGCTAAGGAAAAGAATGAATTTTTAAAACAGTCAGTGCGAAATGGATATTCTCTGAGTGTTTGTGTGTGTTTATGTCGTGATGGCCGTGATTCGCATCTGGAAATGTAGCTGGAGACATCAATGTGAAAGTGGTTATGCAGAAGCTGGTACAAAATCTTAGAACGGGCTAGTACAGCTCTGTTTTGTAATGTTAAAATCCCGGCGTTCTTGAGCAGTTCGGAGGGTGAGTCTGTAAGCTTATATTTATTATATATATACCTTCGTGCTTTCCTTTGGACGGCTTCTACTTTCTTAATTGCTTAGTGTATGGGGACCAAATAACATTTGCATACTCTAGGACTGACCTGACAAATGTTTTATATGCTAGGATTTTTATATCGGGTGGAGCCAGTCCGAGGTGCCTCCTAAGAAAAGAAAAGGCGCTTCAATGCAGCGGATGTTCATTTACATTGCATTTTATCCTCTTTTTTTATGTTGTGCAGCCTTTATTTTTTCCCTATATAACAGTCAGTGTGGCCAATCCCCCCTTGTGGGTATGAGCCAGCCTCTCGTAGGCGACAAAACAAAACAAAACATGTTATGTTGTTAATATGCGAGTTCCATCTCAAGTCATGTGTTATTGTTAATCCAAGGTATTTGTGTTCTTTGACCCGCTGCAGTGGGATGGCATTGACTGTGTACGAAAAGTTCGAGACATTTTTTTCTTGGTTATTGATAGAACAGCAGATTTTTTTAGTATTTATTGCCATCTGCCAAACAGTACACCCCAGTTAGCCACTGTCTTTAAGTCATTATTTAGTGCTATGTGGTCATCATGCGAGTTAATATTTCGATATAGGATGCAGTCGTCGGCAAATAGTCTGATATTTCCAGTAATATTAGATGGTAGGTCGTTTATAAAAATTAAGAATAATATCGGAGCCAGAACGCTTCCTTGGGGTACCCCTGACGTAACCTGAGCTGTCCGGGAGATCTGGCCATGCACTTCAACGGACTGGGTGCGGTTAGTTAGGTAGTCACGAATCCATTCAACTATAGGGCCAGTGCCAAGTGTAATTTCGAGTTTGTTAATGAGTTTCTTGTGCGATACCTTATCCAAGGCTTTCGAGAAATCGAGCAAGATCGAGGTCTATTTGTCTCTGTTGATCGATACTAAATGATATGTCGTGTGTTAGTTCGAGTAGCTGAGTGACAGTGGATAGCCCTCTACGAAAGCCATGTTGATATGGTGACAATATAGCCTCACTTTCTAGAAATGTGGTTATATGTTTGAGTATGATGTGCTCAAGAAGTTTGCATATGGTACTCGTTAGCGAGATCGGTCTAAAATTGGATGGGTCGTTTTTGCTGCCAGATTTATGTATTGGGATTACTTTTGCAGACTTCCAATCGTTTGGGAGAACAGAAGACGATAATGACTTATTAAATATTATACAAAGGTACTTGGCCGTCCATTCTGCGTACCGTTTCAAAACCGCGTTGGGTATTTGGTCCGGACCCGATCCTTTTTTAGTGTCCAGCTTTAGAAGGAGGTTCAGCACTCCTGCCTCCGTAACAGTAAGGGGGGCTAAGTTTATCGTTTGCGGTGTCGTCAATGTCGGGTGTCTTCCCGTCATCAGTTGTGAATTCAGAACAAAAAAAGTTATTTAGAAAATTGGCGCGATTTTTGTTAATTACGGGGGGAAACTAATGGATCACTTGATGACTTTGGCTTGAGATAGCTCCAGAATTTGCTCGGTGAGCTTCTTAAGAAACCTTTGAATGTGTTTTTGTAAAAGTTTGACTTGCCTGCCTTTATCTTCGTTTTCATATCTTGAATAGCTATAGTGAGGTCACCGCGAGCAGTAGACTTGGGCGTAACATTCATCGATCTTCTATATAAGGCGCTTGACTTTGCGCTTGGCGTGAATGATATCCCTTGATATCCAGGGGTTGTGCGTTCTTGTTTTTTAACTTTTAAGAGTTGAACGCGATGAGATATCCTGTCCCTAGCGCGTACTTCAACAACTGAGTGCATATTTGCTATGCACCCACTTCGTGGTGTTAAGGGAATATGCGCAGTAAGGTGTGTGCCTTTTGTAATGGGTGGCCGGCTTTAAACTATCAAATCGTTATGATAGTCCCATGTTTTGACGCCCGATGGTAATTTACGCTTGTACCACGCAACATTACTGCGATATTGCATGTTGTGGTGTGAAGCCGGTATACAGGACGCATGCGTTTGTAAATCATGAGTTATGTTCACTGCATTTCCAAGCAGAGGAAGTTATCTTCCCTGTATTTCCAAGCACACGCAAGAGTCTGGGAATATGGCACGGAGAATGGCCATCAACCCCAGATACTCCTGCTAACATTCGGTGGTTTAAAACTCCAGTAAAATACCTCGGTGTGCCCTTCGAACACTACAAAGATACCACTGCATACTGGACTGAACAAATACAGCATATGCGCGAAAAAAACAGCGCAGTGGAACGGCACCTGTCTCTCAATGTTTGCTAAAGCCACTGTATGCAACACATTTTTCTTGAGCAAATTATGGTATGTCATGCAGGTGTTGTGTTGTGCACGTGTGAATGTGCAAAAGTTTCATCGGATATTCGCGATATTTGTATAGGGCTCCAGTTGGGAAAGATGTAGTAGAACTAATCTGTTCAGAAGTGTAAAACAGGGAGGACTCAGCCTGTCACACCTATTTGTGCGGCAACTTCTAAATCGCTTTATCTTCTTTCGGGATGTTCGACACCCCTTCTTGAGAACAATATGCCAATTGCGCCTCTGTCGTGTGCTGCCTAACTATGTCGTAAGCACCTCAAATATGCCCGGAGCTACGCGAGGTTTCTTCAAGGAAGTTGTGGACAGCGTCCGCTTTTTGTCAGTTCGGTTTTCAAATGAATACCTATTTTCAGTCAGACGAAAGAAACTGCATAAAGACATATGCGACATGATTTTTCCGATACCTATGTATAGGTTAATTAAAAAATTGGGGGGACCCTTAATCTTCGCCTTTAAGAGTTGAACGCGATAGCGATATCCTGTCCCTAGTGCGTACTTCAATCACTTAGTGCATACTATGTAATGGGTAGCATGCTTTAAACCAGGAGCAATTATGTGCGGCAAATGTGGGAAAAGTTTTCGAACTTGCTATGCACCCACTACGTGGTGTTAAGGGAATACGCGCAGTAAGGTGTGTGCTGTTTGTAATGGGTGGCTGGCTTTAAACTATGAAATCGTTATGATAGTCACATATCCTGACACCCGATGGCAATGTACGCTTGTACCACGCAATATTTCTGGGATATTACATGTTATATTGCGACGCCTATATAAAAGACGCTTGCGTTTGCGAAGCATGAAAGTTATTTTCACTGCATTTCCAAGCAGAGGAAGTTATTTTCACAGTATTCTCAAGCAGAGGCATGGTTGTGTGGTAGAACACCTGCTTGCCACGCAGACGACCCGGGTTTGATCCTCACTCGGACCCGGAAATTTTTATTATTTATTTTATTTGCATCTTTCTCGATTTTTCGGTCACGGACAAGATGATGATTTTTCGCTCACAACCAACGACGCCGACGCCGGAATTTCTGCGAAACGAGCTCTTTAACGCTATCGCGTTAATAGTGAAGGCGAGGGCAACAATGTTCTCAAACGTGTTAAAAAAAGCCAAATTCAGCCAAGCGCAAAAACGTTCTTCTTTAAGTTACATTCCGGCACCTTGACGGTTAGGACTTTTTTAGAATATCGAGGATTTTATATGCCCTGGGGTTCAGATTGTTTTATCTGCAGAAAAGCAGAGACGATAGATCATGTATTTTTACACTGTTGGGAAGGGGTGTATTTCTGGGATGTTTTACAAAGAACACTTAAAAAAGAACTTCCCTTACCCCCCGTATTCAGGAACCGACCTTAACTTATCGTGGTAAGGCTACTTACGAAAGGACGAGAAAAGTATAAGTATAAGAAAAGCATAAGGTGAGTTTCATAAACCTGCCTTATCTTGTCATAAGTGCGCCTTATGAAAGGCGTCCTTACCTCGCCAAGTATATGCCCTGGGAGCGAGATTAGGTAAATTTTTGCTACAAAATGTTTACCTCGAGCAGCAATAAATTAGTTTTATTGCAAGAAACCTAAAAGAGGATGCACAGAAGCAGCCATACGTACACAGCAGAAATGTTTGTTAAGGCACTGGGAGTTTTCGGTAAAATATACGTGTTTCGTCTGGCCACATTTGTTCAACCCCCGTCGACGCAGTGGGTCTGCGAGGTCACTGTTGCCATTTTGACGTCTTGTGTGTTTTGGCAGTGTTCTTTGATGTTATTTTTGCGTTGGCTTCAGCGTTTGTCGTTTTCTTTCGCTTTTTAAATTTCACTTCATTGTTTGAGTAGTTTACAGTACTTGCTTTTACGAAGTTGCATTTATTATGGAACGGCGCACTATAGTGAGCTTTACCGACGAAGAGGGTGGCGTCGTGACGGATTTTGTCAACAACGCCGTGTCCCTTGAGAGGAAACAAAAAAAACGTGGACGCAGCTCGTGATCGAATTCAACAGCCGACACAATGTGCATCCGTGTACGGCCGACCAAACGACCAGAAAAATGTTAGCGCCACTTTGGGAAATTTTACCAGTACGGAAAACAATGTTCTTGCAATCAAAGCAGATATCCGCCGGACTCAAGAAAGAAAGAAGACACCACGGACACAAGAAAGAAAGAAGACACCACAGACGTTTGTGGTGTCTTGACTTCTCTGTTGTGCCCGTGTTTGCACGCCTTGTCTCTTTAACATGAATACCTCCCGATCAGTTCAGCTCTCTCTTATTCTAAACGTCGATTTCCTTACCCGAAAAAGAGTTGTAATATCTGTGTACTACTTGACGTCCTTGTTTAGTTTATTAGGTCGATCCTAAAAGTGCCTCGTGGTTTGGAGTTTTTGGCTGTTTGGTTTCAGTCATTCGCACGCGTGTCACAGCGTGGCGAGTAGTAGAAATACTACTGGCAAACGAAAAAAACGTTTGTTGCAAGTTCCTCCTGGTATCCATATCCGTAGGTCGGCAAACTCACTCATGAGTCGACTCACTCACACTCACTCAGACTCAGATTGGGCCGTGAGTCTGAGTCTGAGTGAGTCCGGGTAAGCAATATTTTGGTGAGTTTGAGTCCGAGTGAGTCTGGTTGTGGAAAATTTTCGTGAGTCTGAATCTGAGTGAGTCCGGTTGAGCTAAATATTTGTGAGCCCTAGTTCGACTGAGCCCTAACTATATTTCGTGAGCGAGTCTGAGTGAGCTCCACCATTAATTGCCGACCTATGGTCCTCTCTACTCAGCTTCAGCTTTACTATCAGCGTTATATCCGCTTAATTTTGTACTCTAATCTTTTCACAGATATTTCAACAATGCGCTACCTCATATTTTTTTTATCCGATGCGTGACTTAGGAGAGGGGGGCGCCGTGACCTTCACCCGCAAACACTTTTAGGGAAAGATCTTCAGGGGACTCCGGAAATTTCGACCATCTGGTGTTCCTTAACGTGCACTGACATCGCACAGTACACGGGCCTCTGTGATTTCGCCTCCATCGAAATGCGACCGCCGCGGCCGGGATTGAACCCGGGACCTTTGGATTAAAGGGACAAGATACAAAGGCGTATCTTGGAGCACCGATTACGTGAGGTATTGGCGTTAAGGAGCATGACACCCAGATGGAAAAAGCTAATTTTACGCTAACGGACTCATGAGTCGGCTCACTCAGGTTCACTCAGATTCAGGTGAAGCCGTGAGTCTGAGTCGGAGTGAGTCTGGCTGAGTAATATCTCCGTGAGTTTCAGTCCGAGTGAGTCCGGTGGAGTAAAAGTACAGTGAGTTCAGTGGCGTACCAACTCGTTTGCGAGTGGGGGGGGGGCCGAGCCTTCCTCAATCCGTCGGCCGTATATATATATATATATATATATATATATATATATATATATATATATATATATAGGAAAGGAGTGTGAACTTAAGGGCTCGTTTGCTTTGTTAAACACATTATTAATGAGAACTAACAGACAATGATGCCAAGGAAAGTATAGGGGACGTTATTAGAAGTAATTGTAATGCAGATGTGAAGAAAGAGAAGTGGACGAAAAGATATCTTGTCACCGGCAGGATCCGAACCTGCGAACTTCGAATAACGCGTCCGATGCTATACCACTGAGCTACGGTGACGGTCATCCCTCCGTCCACTTTATAGGGTATATATATTCATTTAAACGTGGGAGCGTCAGTCAGCGCCACCTGTTGCCATTACGGCGAGCCTGAAACACTCTTTTTGCCAGTAGGCGTCACGTAGAACGTGATCTTATTACGAGCTGGCAGGTGACTAATAATCCCTCGCATACCACCTGAAGGCAACAAGTCTGCCAGAACGAGACGCTCGTTATGACCTAAGGAAAGGAGTGTGAACTTAAGGGCTCGTTTGCTTTGTTAAACACATTATTAATGAGAACTAACAGACAATGATGCCAAGGAAAGTATAGGGGACGTTATTAGAAGTAATTGTAATGCAAATGTGAAGAAAGAGAAGTGGACGAAAAGATATCTTGTCACCGGCAGGATCCGAACCTGCGACCTTCGAATAACGCGTCCGATGCCCTACCACTGAGCTACGGTGACGGTCATCCCTCCGTCCACTTTAAAGGGTATATATATTCATTTAAACGTGGGAGCGTCAGTCAGCGCCACCTGTTGCCATTACGGCGAGTCTGAAACACTCTTTTTGCCAGTAGGCGTCACGTAGCACGTGATCTTATTACGAGCTGGCAGCTGACTAATAATCCCTCGCATACCACCTGAAGGCAACAAGTCTGCCAGAACGAGACCGTCGTTATGACCTAAGGAAAGGAGTGTGAACTTAAGGGCTCGTTTGCTTTGTTAAACACGTTATTAATGAGAACTAACAGACAATGATGCCAAGGAAAGTATAGGGGACGTTATTAGAAGTAATTGTAATGCAAATGTGAAGAAAGAGAAGTGGACGAAAAGATATCTTGTCACCGGCAGGATCCTAACCTGCGACCTTCGAATAACGCGTCCGATGCTCTACCACTGAGCTACGGTGACGGTCATCCCTCCGTCCACTTTAAAGGGTATATATATTCATTTAAACGTGGGAGCGTCAGTCAGCGCCACCTGTTGCCATTACGGCGAGTCTGAAACACTCTTTTTGCCAGTAGGCGTCACGTAGCACGTGATCTTATTACGAGCTGGCAGCTGACTAATAATCCCTCGCATACCACCTGAAGGCAACAAGTCTGCCAGAACGAGACCCTCGTTATGACCTAAGGAAAGGAGTGTGAATTTAAGGGCTCGTTTGCTTTGTTAAACACGTTATTAATGAGAACTAACACACAATGATGCCAAGGAAAGTATAGGGGACGTTATTAGAAGTAATTGTAATGCAAATGTGAAGAAAGAGAAGTGGACGAAAAGATATCTTGTCACCGGCAGGATCCTAACCTGCGACCTTCGAATAACGCGTCCGATGCTCTACCACTGAGCTACGGTGACGGTCATCCCTCCGTCCACTTTAAAGGGTATATATATTCATTTAAACGTGGGAGCGTCAGTCAGCGCCACCTGTTGCCATTACGGCGAGTCTGAAACTCTTTTTGCCAGTAGGCGTCACGTAGCACGTGATCTTATTACGAGCTGGCAGCTGACTAATAATCCCTCGCATACCACCTGAAGGCAACAAGTCTGCCAGAACGAGACCCTCGTTATGACCTAAGGAAAGGAGTGTGAACTTAAGGGCTCGTTTGCTTTGTTAAACACGTTATTAATGAGAACTAACAGACAATGATGCCAAGGAAAGTATAGGGGACGTTATTAGAAGTAATTGTAATGCAAATGTGAAGAAAGAGAAGTGGACGAAAAGATATCTTGTCACCGGCAGGATCCTAACCTGCGACCTTCGAATAACGCGTCCGATGCTCTACCACTGAGCTACGGTGACGATCATCCCTCCGTCCACTTTATAGGGTATATATATTCATTTAAACGTGGGAGCGTCAGTCATATATATATATATATATATATATATATATATATATATATATATATATATATATATATATATATATATATATATATATATATATATGCAGAGAGAGAGAGAAAGCTTCATTCGCACTCAATTTGATGTGATCTGTCATAAACAGATAGAATATCGTTAGCAGCGTTTAATAAAATTATACAAAAAGTACAGTCAGCTTTACGTATATGTGTTATGCATGTAACAGTATTACAAGCAACACTTTTTATACATTAACCAAACAAGCTTATGCATGAATACAATATGTCGATGGCGGCCTCCCCAGTAGTATAGATTTGTATGATTCAATAAAATTTCGTTAACGTCTAGAAGATGCTCATTAATAATTGCGTTTCTTAAGGTAGGTAGCAGTGACTGCTTCTTTTCTTTTCCGTAATTAGTTCCACACTTTCTTGCACATATTGATGTTTCCGTATCTCATATTTTGTCTTGTTTGCTCCTAGTAATAGTGTTTCTTGCGTATTGTTATTATTACTCTTATTACATTATAATTATTTTTAACTTCTCAACCACTCATTCTTTTTAAGTAAAATGTGTGGTATTAGGGGCGTAGTACATTCTTGATACGTATTCATCGCATTTGTATTTGCAACACTGCTCGGAGGACCCTCTGGTCTCTCCAAGTAAATACGCCTATGCAAACGATGTAAAAGAAATTTTCGTTGAAAAAACGTGATTCGTTATAACGTTAATCTACCTAGCGTTGTTTCCATGCGCATTGGCTGTTAGCTGTTAATGATTGGCCGAAATTTTTCGGTCATGCACACACCACTTGCTCATAACGCGATGCAACAAATGACCTCAATATGATTCATCGCATCATGGCAACTTATGCATAATACATAAAAAATAAGAGAATGCACTAGTTTCAATGCGGCCTATCTTGGGCCATTGCTCCTTCGCCATTCGTCAGAACTTTTCGGTGTATTATAAAATTGCATGCTTGCTACGCGACGTCACAAATCTGTGAAACCTGGCGGTGTTAAAATGACGTGTGCACACAAAATAGCACACTAATATTCTGAACAATACCTAAACACTTTTGGAGTAGCCGGACAATGTCTCATTCCGAATGTACTTCGAGAAGGCTGCCCGCCGATCACATTGGCAATGGCTACTTAATAGCAGCTGGCGAGATGGATTCATGTGAGTATAATAAATATTTTTAGTTGTAGTATAACGATGTTGAGTTGTTTGAGCGCGTATTCACCTTTGTGAACTCATATTTTCTGGGAAAGAGGGAGGGAGGATATGAAGTAAACAGCGCTGCGCGTGGGTGCTTCTTTGCCGTCCGAGTGTATTGTTTCCTGTAGAAGTCAATTCGAGATTACTCCAAACCAACCACCCCGGTTGTGAATTCAGTCTCCTTAGTCCAGAAAACGATGGACATTGACCATTTCCCTCGTCCGTTAGATCAAGTTGCGGGACAAGCATGAAAGCGCTGTGTGTGTTCTCTTCCTGTGTCCCCGTCATTATTTGCGCTTTGTGTTTCACAAGCATGAAAGTTGGGCTCTCCGATGTACTGGAGTCCACTGCTTTATTTCTCCTCTTGTTCCATGCCGGCGCTATCGCTGCAAGCTATCAGATGATAAGCAGGACCAACAGATTAATCGGAAACTAAAGCCGAAACCTTCTTTAGCTCCCTCAATGCGACCCAACTAAATCAACACTTCTGCACACTCATCGACTGATAGCAAATCGGATATAGAGCAGCGGTAATGCTATTTTTTGCGATGAAAGAAAATTCATTTCCTAAAACAAGAAGAGCGTCTGATCGGTCCATAAAACATCTACTGGTTCCTGTCCGTATTTGCGTCAACGATTACGTAAATTTCAGGGCAAGCAGAGTAGAATAAAGTCATGACTGAGTGCTCTAACGTGTGGAACCTCTACTCAGCAATAGCCCTTTCTGTAATGCTGTAGCGCAAAGCGTGAAAGCGTCACATAGGCCGGCCTGTACCGCAGAGCACAGGCAGTGCCTGGTCGTGATACACGCAAGACAATCTCCACAGCAGAAGCGGAAGACAAATTTCTTTATACAGTTAGGTGATTGCTGTCTTGAAGTAAAACGTCACCTCAGTTGGATGCTTTCCCAGTGTGGAACCGAAAGTGACCGCTGTCGAAAGTGGGGGGGGGGGGGGGGGCTCCGCCCCCTAACCTTTCTCAGTGGGGGGGGGGGGTGCTAGCGCCCCCCCTTGCTCCCCCGGTAGATACGCCTATGGGTGAGTCTGAGTCCGAGTGCGTCCGGTTGAGGAAACTTTTGGTGAGTTTGAGTCCGAGTGAGTCCTCAGAGCAAAATATATTTCTTGAGTGAGCCTGAGTGAGTTCGAATTTTTTTTGTCGACCTATGTCTGTGATGTGCGCGTGAAATACTCATAGAGCCGGCGTGTGTGTTGTGCACGGTGCGGTGTTGTGCGTTAGAAGAAGACGACGAGGACACTGGCGCACGTGGAAGAAAGCGCCAGCGTGGTGAGCTTGTGAGGCGAGGAGAAAGAAGAGGAACAAGCCGGAGGGCAGACGGTCTTGGGCGTTCGGCGCGGTCTGGTTACCGGGCCCGAGTGTCGGCGCTCTGGGGCGCGGTCCACGCGTTGCTGCTATGGGCTCAACGTGGCCGCTGACGTCCTCTGCCCCCTACGCTCCCTTCACCAAGGCTGCAGGTTCCTTGGCAACCTCCGCAACCCGTCGGTGGCCTCTTCAAGCCAGCTTGCACTCCTCGTCTCCGCGCCACATCACCTCGCATCGGCCAAAGCGTTCGACTCCCCAGTGGGTGAGCCCGTGTAGGGTTAGACTTCTGTATAGGACGGTACTCTTATCAGAGACATTAGCTCATATTTCTGTGTTTGCTTTGTTTGCTGTGTGCGTGTGTGTGTGTTTTTTCCCATGTTTTCATAAAGTATTGTTCAAACCTGCAAATAGCCTCGCCATTTTCTTACGGACGTTGTGGTCACCGACGCAATGCATTCCGTCTAATTTAAACATTCCTAAGAACCTCATCACAATGTCCGATATCCTTGGCCGCGCCACAACGAAGCGAAGAAATGACCCACTACAAAAAAGCCGACTTATCCACCCTTATTGATGCAGCTAGGTGACGGCTATGAATATGGCAAACTGATAAAAGGGTGAAAGAATCTGGACGAAAACCGTTTTCTTGTACTTTAAATATAGCGTTCGTTCATTCGTTCCTTCGTTCGTTCATTCGTTCATTCATTCATTTTATTTACACTCGGCGTTCAATGCAAGCGCCTTAGAGAACAGAAGCCCCACGAAGAAATAAGGAAAACCTACACGGGAAGAAGCTGCACAGGGAATGTGCTAGGAAGATGTGCCGAGAGCCGCAAATCTTGGCTACACTTTATCTTTATAACCTTCTCCGTTCCTTATCTCGGTATCGTTGAACCTACTTGCCCTTCTCACACAATGTGTCAGCTAACTTTACCATTACTAATTTATGCGCCATTTCTGAAGGGGAACTTAGTGATCTTCAGAAGGACTACGCTTTTAGTGTCGTCGTCTCTTCTTTGCAAGAAGATGCTCATCGTCTCTTCTTTGCAAAAAGAGACGATGAACAAGATGAAACGGGAAATATTATAATCTGTGTTATGTATTGAAACATTCTGTTCCTTTCTCTCCCCCCCTCCCACTGTAATCGAACACAGGCCCATGGGCACTGTGGTTATTATGATAACTAAATAAATAAATAAATAAATAAATAAATAAATAAATAAATAAATAAAGTATTAAATAGTAGTAATGGAAAGTGAGCTTGAGGAGGAGTAATATCAGGGTGAAGAGTAATGAAATCGGGACAGGGTAAAGCGTAGTCCTGTATAGTACAGTATAGAATGGGGTCGGGAAATCAAAGTGAGGATGAGGTGGAATGCTTTAAAGAGAGAGAGAGAAAGAGAGGCAAAGGAATGCTTTGAAGGCAAGCGGATAGCGCATAGCGTAGTGATGCATATTATTGTATAGGAAGGGGTGGGAAGGCGAAGTGAGTGTGAGGAGAAGGGAAAGGGTGAGAGGAATGCCACCAGCTCCACTGTTTCCTCAGTCTTCGTAACACTAAGGCGTAGCTGCCCCAAGTTTTTTTTTTCTCTGCATCAGATACGATGACGGATATTCAATTATTGGTGCTTTGGACTGGTGGCTTATATTTATCTTCAGCAGTTAATTGTGGTCAAAACCACACAAACGCGTGATAGAATACATACATAGGCGTGCACAGGATTCCCCTTCAGGGGGGGGGCAGGGGGGGGGGGCGAAGCTTCAGCGCAGCGCCGCCCCCTCCCTATTAAGTCAATGTATGGGGCAGAATTTGCGCCCCCCCTCTCGCAGGTGACTAGGGGGGGCAACCGCCCCCCTCTGCCCCCCCCTCGTGCGCACGCCTATGAATACATATACTTGATTATTTGCAATGCACTACATTTTTTGCAGTCAGCTGAGCAATATACTTTATTAAATGCGAAGCATTTCTTAGCGACCTTCGGCGACTTTGAGCGTATCTATCTATCTATCTATCTATCTATCTATCTATCTATCTATCTATCTATCTATCTATCTATCTATCTATCTATCTATCTATCTATCTATCTATCTATCTAGCCGCCTACGACTTTGTGCTCTCCTGGCCGTATCGTTACTGGGATTTATACCAAATTTGGTATGGCATAACATGACTGCATGACGAACATGAATGGCTGGTCATATCATGAAAATCATGACTAACTTGTCATGAAAAGTATGATTTACATGCCACGCTCATGGCGCGCTCGCGGCCGTTTCGTTAGCTTGACATACACCAACTTTGGGATTGAGTGACATGACTGTATGACGAACATAAATGACAAAGGTAATATGAAAATCATGACTAACATGACTGTATGACGAACATAAATGACAAAGGTAATATGAAAATCATGACTAACTTGTCATGAAAAGCATGATTTACATGACACGCTCGCGGCCATTTCGTTAGCTTGATATACACCAAATTTGGGTATTGAGTGACATGACTGTATGACGAACATAAATGACAAGTGGTAATATGGAAAATCATGACTTGTGACGTGCGACATGACTTGCATACCACGCTCATGGCGTGCTCGCGGCCATTTCGTTAGCTTGAGATACACCAAATTTAGTATTGAGTAAAATGACTGTATGACGAACATAAATGACAAGCCGTAATATGGAAATCATGACATGTCATGAGCGACATGACTTCCATGCCACGCTCATGGCGCGCTCGCGGCCGTTTCGTTAGCTTGAGATACACCAAAGTTTGGTATTGAGTGACATGACTGTATGACGAATATAAATGTCAAGTGGTAATATGGAAATCATGACTTGTCATGTGCGACATGACATGCATGCCACGCTCATGGCGTGCTCGCGGCCGTTTCGTTAGCTTGAGATACACCAGTTTGGTATTGAGTGACATGACTGTATGACGAACATAAATGACAAAGGTAATATGAAAATCATGACTTCATGAGTGACATGACTTGCATTCCACGCTCATAGTGCGCTCGCGGACCGTTTCGTTAGCTTGATATACACCAAATTTGGTATTGAGTGACATGACTGTATGACGAACATAAATGTGAAGTGGTAATATGTTAATCATGACTTGTCATGTGCGACATGACCTGCATGTCACGCTCATGGCGTGCTCGCGGTCGTTTCGTTGGCTTGAAGTACACCAGTTTGGTATTGAGTGACATGACTGTATGACGAACATAAATGACAAGTGGTAATATGTAAATCATGACTTGTCATGTGCGACATGACTTGCATTGCCACGCTCATGGCGTGCTCGCGGTCGTTTCGTTGGCTTGAAGTACACCAGTTTGGTATTGAGTGACATGACTGTATGACGAACATAAATGACAACTGGTAATATGGAAATCATGACATCTCATGAGCGACATGACTTGCATTCCACGCTCATGACGCGCTCGCGGCCGTTTCGTTAGCTTGATCTACACCAAATTTGCTATTGAGTGACATGACTGTATAACGAACATAAGTGGCAGGTGGCAACATGAAAATCTTGGTATGCATGTCATCTACAATGCCATTTACATGCCACGCTCATGGTGCGCTTGCGTCCAGTTCGCTAGCTTGACATACACCAAAATTGGTATATCGCGACGTGAATGTATGACGAACACAAATGACAGGTCGTAACATGTAAAACATGACATGCAAATTATGTAAAGCATGATTTGCTCCTTCTTGGCTGCTTCGCATTACATCGATTTCCACAGTGCGTGGGATCTGCCGGCTTTTTTGGTAACGGACTGTGTAGTGAATGAGATTTTTATGTAAGCAATCCCATGTAACCAGTTCCTTGCTTGGACACGATTAAACGGGAAACGCTCTTTGCGGCGTTGGAAATTAGATGGGACTACAGTAATCTGCCCGCTTAGATCGATGCGACTACTTCATCGTCTGCATTTGTGTCTTCTATTTCACGCCAAGTCGTGGAACCTGTGCAGTCAGCAGTGACTTTAGTATATTGCTGAGGCTTCGTCATTCCTCTGTTATTTCAGTGTCCCCATCTTTGTCCTAATTCGCCGTATTCGCCTCAGCGTTGTGACGGCATGCATCTTCGTTATAATAAAAAGCTCGGCGGGTCCCACGCCTCGTGTTAAGGGGTTTCTTGCGAAGCAGCCGGCGAGTAATTGTCTATGCTGCATTTTTTTTTGGCTTTGAGATAAGCGTTACGAGATGGCGTCAGCACTCACGTTAGAGCACAGACGTCGATACTATCGAAACGAAGAGCACTTTAGGGCTTGACGATATGAATATCACACCTTAAGATTCTTTAGCGTATTCTCCCGCGGTCGAGCAGCGTTTGAATATAGCTTGCTGAATCATAGGAATAAAATTTAAAAAAACCGGCAGATCCCACGCACTGCAGGGAATCGATGTACTACGAAGCGGCCAGCAAGGAGCAAATCATGCTGTACATAATGTGCGTGTCATGAATTACATGTTAGGACCTGTCATTTATGTTCGTCATACAGTCACGTCGCGCAATACCAATTTTGGAGTATATCAAGCTAGCGAACTGGACGCAAGCGCACCATGAGCGTGGCATGTAAATGGCGTTGTAGATGACATGCATGCCAAGATTTTCATGTTACCACCTGTCACTTATGTTCGTCATACAGTCACGTAACGCAATACCAAATTTGGTGTATATCAAGCTAGCGAAACGGCCGTCAGCGCACCATGAGCGTGGCATGTAAATCATGTTTTACATGACAGGCACGTCATGATTTTCATATTACCACCGGTCATTTATGTTGGTCATGCAGAAATGTCTCATGGTACCAATTTTTGGATATAGTATCAAGTTAAGAAAACGGCCTCAGGAGTACTACGGCCATCGCGTGTAAATCATGCTTTTCATGACACGTTAGTCATGATTTTCATGATATGACCAGGGATTCATCTTCGCCGTGCAATGGGGATGTTCGATTTTCAGACCTCTGGCAGCTATCTGGCAGCCAGAGCTAGCCAGAGGGTCGGCTAGCTAGTTCCGGTCGGGACAGGAAACAGCGTCGTGGTCACGTGTGTGGGGAACCCGAGACAACCCGAAGCTACCCGAAGATTGCAAAATCGAACTCTGGGACAGCCAGCGTAAACGTAAACAAACGCTACCGTCGTGGCAGCAAACGAAACATTGCGCCGCGTGCGCGTTGATTTTTTCTTGCATTGCCCGCTTGGAAATATGTGACTAGGTTTGCCGAAGAGCTGAAATAATATCCTCGAACAAACGCTTTTGCGGTACGACCTCGTACGCTCGCAAGATCACGCGCAACTCGCCCCGTCCGCGAACAAAACAGCCAGCTGGCGCACGGCGCCTCGAGAACGATGCAAGGTGAGGCTGCCGCGCCGCTAACGGTTAAACAAGCTCACGTCTGCTTAGTACATGTAACAGTCACTGCACAACGCGACGCAAAATCTCGCGAAAGTGACCGTGTCCCAACAAGAGCTCGAGGATATACCTGCTCAGCTATCGCGTACTACGTCGCGCACACGCGTTGACCAACTTGCGTTTTTTCTTAACTTCAGAAATGCGGTGGTATAGGTACCACGAGTGCGCGTCATATCTAAAATAAACTTCTGCATGACGCGTTTTCGACTCGTTCTGGCAGATGTTGACTGGGCCTCTTTTCCAGTCCTGAGTGGCATTCCCAAAACCTCATGTAGCTCAGCTTTCATTTGAGCTACTAGGTGAGAACCGTGTCCAGGGCTGCCATCCTCGCGAGCACAAGCGCTACATATCAGCTTACCGCTTCTGGTGTTGCTAATGCCCATGCTGCTGCTATGCATCGTTACGCAAGTGTAAACAACTGGTTATATAAAACATATGCGACTGTTCAACATATGTCTGTGCGTACAACCTTTGTACATACCTTTGCGTCATTTCGTAACGTTTCACTCAATAAAAAAATTACAACACAGTCACCTTCCCTCCGCATATATGCTTCGCACAACATCGATTCCCAAGGTACGTGGGATCTGCCGAATTTTTTTCACGTCGACGCGTCGTAGCGTAACATTACCGTACCACATATACTGGCCCGTAGATAGAAGTAAGCTCGCACGCCGATCGCGACCAACGAGCATCACACACTTAAAAAGAACTGTCGCGATCTCTGTTATTCAATCAGGGGATGCTATCACCATCGAAGACCGAACAGTTAAGTTCTGAAGAGGTTCACTCACGCAAACATACGACGGAGCGAAATGCTAGTTCGACCACAATCGTCTTCGCTAAGTGCACAGAAAGGAGGCACGGCACCACAAACGAATACTACTACGAAAAAGATAAACTGGAAAGTTGTCTCCATGCGTGCGTACGAACGTGTACATAACTTTTGAGACATGTGCACGACGCAGTTAGCAGGCAACAGTTCGCCGCGTTGTTCACGGAAGGAAGCTTCACGGGAAACATAACAGAAGCGATAAACAGTAGCTTCAAATGTTCGCCGCCACTCGTAATCGCCCCATCTCGCACGGTGGAACACGCTTTAGAAGATAACGCCACGCTTAATGACAAGCGAAGGCGCAGTCCCCAAGCGCCCACATTGCAATCCGTCGAGTCCTCACAAAGATGGCGGCAAGCGCGTATCGTCTCTTTTCGGCGTCTCCTAGCCCAAAACCTTCCAGAGAGCTTCCACGACTAAACTGTCCTGGACGCTTCTGGCGATCCTCGGGCTCCCCGCGGGTCGCCAGAACCGTCCAACCCGAGAAAAACGAACGCCAACCGGAAGTGCGCCGCGGGAGGGGCGGAGCAACCCGAGAAAATCGAGCGCGCTCTGGCTGGCTCTGGCAGCCCGCGGGTAGCCAGAATTGGAAAATCGAAGAGCCCCAGTGATGTTATGCCATACTAATTTTGGTATAAATCCCTTTAACGATACGTCCAGGAGAGCACAAAGTCGTAGGCGGATAGATAGATAGATAGATAGATAGATAGATAGATAGATAGATAGATAGATAGATAGATAGATAGATAGATAGATAGATAGATAGATAGATAGATAGATAGATACGCTCAAAGTCGCCGAAGTTCGCTAAGAAATGCTTCGCATTTAAAATGCAATGTTCGTTAGACTGCTATAAAAGCGAAACCAACATTGGAACCACAAAGGACGTTAACCCAGCATGACGTATGTACCATAGGTTTACATATGTAAGGTTTATTGCCATAGGCATGCGCCGGGTTCCCCTTCAGGGGGGGGGGGGGCGAAGGCTCGTCGCAGCGTCCCCCTTGCCTATTAAGTCCATGTATGGGGCTGACTTTGCGCCCCCCCACCCCCTTAGGTGACTCAGGGGGGGGGGGGGGGCACCCTCTCTGCTCCCCTCGTGCGCACGCCTAAATTTATTGCTTTGTAATAAAATTAGATCGCCAGCACTACAACCACGATTGAAGTTGCACCGACCTTACGCCTGGATAGGGTGTTTTTTCAAAGCAGAGTGAAGACCTGGCATGGCTCTATGGTAAAATACCTGATTGCCACGCAGAACGCTTGGGTTCGATTCCAGCTGGAATCCTGATTTTTGTTCTTTTCGTTCGTCAGGTCAACGCGGCCGATGTCAGTTTCTCTTAATGCTCTCACTTTTAAGTTACTAATGTCTGTCCTCGCCGTTCCGGGGTAGATATAAACTGCCAATCACCGGCTACGCATTCCCGCGTACCGTGGCCCGTGGTATACGAGCATGTGCCACAAGTGTCTGGAAGAAAGGGTTTGACGACGTACGCGACAGGATTTTCGCGTTATTCATGTCGTGACCAGCCAGTCATATTCCTCAAACCTTCTTACCGTCCCATAATAATTTTGGTCAACACCAAGGTAAAGAGGCACTTACGAGCGCACCCAGACGTAGGCGGCTACATAGATAGATAGATAGATAGATAGATAGATAGATAGATAGATAGATAGATAGATAGATAGATAAATAGATAGATAAATAGATAGATAGATAGATAGATAGATAGATAGATAGATAGATAGATAGATAGATAGATAGATAGATACGTGGATAGAAACGCTCAAATTGCCAGCAGTTCGCTAATGCTTCGCAATTAACATAAATGGTCGAGGTTGTATGCTTTAACCATTTTGTTTTTAAATGCTAAATGCTTGAATTTTTAAGTGATTGATGTTCACGTTGATTATCACCATTCGTTTTCATGTTTGTTTTGCATTCAATCTTTCTAATCCGCTAATTTCTTTACGTTGTGTTGCTGAGTGGAATGTTTCCATCGACATAGAAGGGCGGCCTTTTCTTGCGCAATGAGGCCGCTATATCGCAAGCAGATTAATATTACAATCGAGAAATAATGTGATTGAGGTCAGACTTTGGAGTAATAGAGTCTTAAACTCAGGCGCTATCCTTTCGTGACCACGGCGCCTTCTACAGGATGTGAACATGGCCAATGTAAGTCGAATGACATACGATAAATGCGCTAGTGTTCCTTTGAAACATTCTTGGCCACATCCTGCCTCGCCTGCCGATACATGACGAACATAGCAGAAAAGGTAGGCGTTGAGAAACGTACACAGGTGTAGGAAGCATACATCAGAAATTGCTTCTAGTGCTTGTTTCTTTCCTTGTGTGTCTGCGTATGCACTCCTATGATTTCTTGCCACCAATCCTTGCGAAATAGCTCTTTTTCTTTTATTTCTGCGTACACAGTGTGCTAGAAGAGAGCCGATTGCGTGCTACAAGTGCCGTGACATGCACATCCTTTACTTTAAGGAACCTAATTTTCGGAAATGGATTAGGTAATAATTAAAAACAATTATTATGCCATTGTAAGAAGCGTGCTCTTCATGCGTGCTGACTGAATACCGCTATATTTGCATTATCGACAACCACTACATATAACATCGCCAGTGTAAGTCGCCCTTTACATGCATATTAATTAAGTTCCTGTAAGGCCACTTTTGCTTATTCTTACAATTTACCTCGTTTGGCCGTTTTGCAGATGCGATTTATCACGTGCCTCTTCGCTTCTGCGTCGAAATCGCGCTATGGGTGGCTTTTGCAGCATTAAACCAGAAAAATGGCACAAGGTGTGCCACTAGGCTGGAAAAACAAGCTGCCACTAAGGTATTTAAATCGGAGGCCCCTGCTCGTGTCCTTTATAGCGCCTCGTTGTTCCAGCTGTACGCACTTGCAAACCGCATGTGCAAAGGCATGCTTAACAAACATCAGAGCAAAAGCAGCGTCGTCATACAGCCAGCATCAAAGCTGCGCGCTCGGGGCTGCGATCACTGACGTTGACCTACTCTACGAATATGCGTCGTTCAGAGTGCGCACCCTCGGCGACGTCAGTAGTACTTTCCGAAAGCTTCTCTCGATCAAGTAACCTAGGTAGACATTAGTTGTCCAGCGTATGCATCTGTTGAACATGCACGCGTAATTTGATTGCAACGTGAGCAGTGGTCGCTAGGCGTTCGAGTGATGCGGCTTCAAGTCCGCGGAATGCTAGAGTCCTGACATTACGAAAAGGAAGGAATTGCCGCAGCAGTCTCACAATCACCGTCGATATTCTGGTAAAAAGAGTATCTTTCGGCGCAATGGACTCGCCTACTTTGCAAAACAGGCTGTGCTACGAACAGGACCGATGCTGGAGCATACCAGTGATTGCGGCTTGCACTACCTTTCTAATAACCGCAGTCGATTCCAGCAGAGGATACTTGTACGTACTATATATGGACACGTACGGCATCAGCCACGGAGAAGCAGCTTGGCCCGACAGCATACTGGTGGTCACTCGGAACCTCTCAGGTACGTGAAGCATCTTTGTGCTTTTACAGCAGGTCGCTATGTGATTATTCTGAGGCGACATGTAACACTGTTGCCATGCGATACCGTCCGTACGTGTACTTCACCAAAGCGTGGAGAGGTCGCCGCTACCTACTTTTTTTTCCATCTTGTAGCTGGGCAGCGTTGTATTGGACAGGCATTGAGCCACGGTGATAAGCGAAATGGTTCTGACAGTCATTTTCGCGATCTTGAGCATGAATTTCGAGTTTTTGGCGAATCATCTCTTTATTTCCCGCATGCATTGCCCTTAGTAAGCGCAACTAAAGTTGGTAATTTCAGGCAGTCTGACGAAACTAAGGCTTGCGACAAACAGCATTGCAGGTATATTAGATGCGAAGCAGCTTATGGCAGAGTTCAGTCCGGTGGTGGTGGTGTGCGGCGTGACCACCCTTACTGCGCATGCGCCTACTCTCTCTGCCACTCTTCTCCTTTACGCAGTTGTTCGGTCGCCTTCTCTCCTCCTCCCCCGCGCTGCAGCCGCGCACTCTCCTCCTTTACGCAGGCGTGTACGCAGGCGTTCGGTCGCCTTCTCTCCTCTCCTCCCCCCCGCGCTGCTGCCTGTAAACCCACTCCCTCCTCTCCCTCCCCCCTTTCATATAAGCGCGTGCGCTCGGTCGAGGAAGTCTCGCTTGAATCGTGCGGTCGCTCCGTCGGTTCCCGGTCGCTGCAGTGGTCTCGAAAGCCTCGCTACCCTCGCCGCAGACTGGCGTTGTCTCTCTGTAGCGGAAGCGGTAGCTCGACGGCGACGCTTGGCTTCGACGGCCGAGTGAACGTAAACGGAAACTTGGTGTGCACCCCCAATGCTGCTTCGCATCCCCTCATGGTTCGCTTTAGTGGGAGATGGTGTAATCTTTTTTTATAAAAACTTGAATATTGCCATGTTCGTTGCAGTCAGTACCGAGGAGTTGAAAATTGGGACCGCGACCTGTCATTGTTATTGAGAGGCTTTAAAAACCACAACATTTTAAACGTGAAATCCTTTAATGTCTTATACTCGCGGTGTCCGACATCCGTCCGTGCCCCCAGGAATGGTGCCATCTGTGGCTTCTCCCCCTGACAATCTCTCAGCAATCACGTGATGACACAG
>JALIZH010013659.1:0-24595 GCA_030522465.1 Rhipicephalus appendiculatus
GTTACGAGAAAACGTATATTGGGTCATTCCATGCCAAATCATCCAACGTTTTTCCGACCATCATGAATATCACTGAAAAAATTTCCACGTTTTCGCGGAAGCTCAAAACTCATTCTGTCCGCTTGTTTTCGTTGGCAAAAATTTTGCCACCTATTTGTGACAGTTCATAACTTTGTACTGATGAAGCTGGAGGGCATCGAACAACAATTTTTTTGCAATTCACCATTATGTTATGCGGTCAATAAAGTGGTGTTTATGGCAAGCAAATGAAACAGCGTGGCTGAAAAAATTATGCATTCTTCAAGTATATCAATATTTACAGCCTTTTTTACATGATAAAAAATGATTAAAATTGCTGATTTCGACATTTTTTCCCAGAAACATGCCAGTTAAAAGAGAATAAATGAAACAGGAAGTACTGGCCTGTGTAACATACTACAAGAGAAAAAATATTATAGGCGATCAATCTTCAAAATTTTGTCTGAAAAAAATTTGCAAAGTTGACATTTTTTAGAAAAAGCTTTACCTTCAACGTGAAAAAAAATCACATTGGTGGTCAGAATAAAAATTTGCATGATAAGTCATTAGATAGCTCTGCATCTCATTTAAATGTGTGTGAAGTTACAAAGGGGTATTATTTTTTTAACACCAGAAATATTTTTTTTGAAGTATAGTATAGGAAAAAAGTTCAGCGTTTATACTACGAAAGTTTTTACCAATGCACTACGCGAATCATGCCAGCGCTCTTTCTCACTTATCTACTACATATGTAAAATAATTTCTAGTTATGAAATGTATATAACGTACCTTGCGCACTGCCAGAATTCCCTGACGAAGGTAACATGCTGTGAGTGTTCATCACTGATGGCTTCATGGCTCAACTGTAGCACATGAGGCTCTAGCCCCATTGCTCGTACCGTACGTCCGTTCGCAATGAAACGCAGACGACAACCTCCCCCTTTTTTTCGTCTGCTTTAAAAACGATGCAAAGTTTACCGTCTGCATCGCTGGTGAGTGGGCGTCTGCTGCTGACGCGCTGTTGCCGTTGTCGAGTGCAGCTTCTGTTGCGACGGACGAAGGCCGCTACAGATATTATACTTCAAAAAAATATTTCTCGCGTTAAAAAAAATAATACCCTTTTGTAACTTCACACACATTTAAATAGGATGCAGAGCTATCTAATGACTTATCATGCATATTTTTATTCTGACCACCAATGTGATTTTTTTTCACGTTGAAGGTAAAGCTTTTTCTAAAAAAATGTCAACTTTGCAAATTTTTTCAGACAAACTTTTGAAGCTTGATCGCCTATAATATTTTTCTGTTGTAGATTGTTACACAGACCACTACTTCCTGTTTCATTTATTCTCTTTTAACTGGCATGTTTCTGGGGGAAAAAATGTCGAAATCAGCAATTTTAATCATTTTTTATCATGTAAAAAAAGGCTGTAAATATTGATATACTTGAAGAATGCATAATTTTTTCAGTCAAGCTGTTTCATTTGCTTGCCATAAACACCACTTTATTGACCGCATAACATAATGGTGAATTGCAAAAAATTGTTGTTCGATGCCCTCCAGCTTCATCAGTACAAAGCTATGAACTGTCACAAATATGTGGCAAAATTTTTGCCAACAAAAACAAGCGGGCAGAATGAGTTTCGAGCTTCCACGATAACGTGGAAATTTTTTCAGCGATATTCATGATGGTCGGAAAAACGTTGGATGATTTGGCATGGAATGACCCTATTAACAAATATTTACGGGCTGTGACAATGGCTGACACAATGGCGGGCTGAAGCCTGTCTCTTCCCACCTCGTAGTTCTCCCTCAGACCGAGACCCTGTACTGCCTTGTAACACAAACCCACTACTGCCTGGTGACAATATCATGGTTTTGGGACGTGAAACCCCACATATAATTATTATTATCCTCCGGTGTAAACTTCCGTTTTATAAGCAAACTGAGCTGTTACAATTCTCTGCAGCCGTACTTATTCTGGCGCAGATTGAAGGCTGTTTGTTGATCATGAGTTGCCCTCGTTGCGCTGAACTATGAGTATTATATATGACGTAATACAGTGTGTTTAAGCATTTTCTTAGAAAGAAAGCGCATGGAGACGCTTTCAGCCTTTCCACAATGCTTTAGTTCAGAAGTCTCAAACACGCGGCCGGCGAGGCTCTCGGTTGCGGCCCGCGACCCGCACATGACAGTCTTCGCCCTACATTTTTTTTTTCTAATTAAGTACTTTCGTGAGATGATTACATTTCACAATCGGCGTCCGGATTCGAGTCATTTTGGAGATCGTTATCGACATGTCGTTGGAAGCTGACACCAAGTCACCTTCAGAAATGACCTGTATATATGGGAACGCTTTCACTCCAATGTCAGCGTTGGCTGGCAAATTGTAAAACCTCACCCTCACCCCCCCCTTAAGGCATTTAACTGGGTTAGTTGGCATTGACTGAATTCTTCCGTATTACTAGCGAACACCCTCGACGACACAAGCGAAAGAGACAGGACAACCGCTTGTCCTGTCTCATTCCTCGTTCACCTCCCCGTCCCCTAGAAGCATTCAACTTCCTCATCTCCAGCCAGCGGGCCGCAGTCACGCAATTAACTCCCCTTGCGGGAGTTAACTATGTGACTGCGGCCCGCTTGCTGAGTTGACTTTGAGACCCCTGCTACACGGCTTTGTCTCTAAGGCCAGCGAATTAAAAACGCGTGACGCTTTTTCAGAACGATGACAGACTGTCATTGGTTTCTAGTCGTACATGCACCATTCAAGGACAACCGCTGATGGTGCTGTTGATCACTTTATTGGTGTCCACGGTTTCTCGATAAAGCTGGGTGCCCAATCCCCTGACGTAACTATTGTTAAGAACAGCAACATAGCACGCGCTAGAGGAAGAGAAAAACGAGGAAGGGCGCGTGGCACGAGTATCTTTGGGTTCTTTGTCGCTGGAACAAACGGCAGCGTGAATGCGCTGCTCCATCTCTTAAAAGCCGGCTGATCTTAGAAGGAAGTCTTCAGATTTTACAACTCTTCACTAGCATTTATCGGTACATCAACAGTGGGTTTTAGCGCCTTGATTGCAAAGCATTGTGTCTATTGCGCTTATCTAGATACCTTCCGAAAGCTGTGCTCTCTTTATATGTTTTAGTAGTATCTTTTTGCTACACGCATGTGCTTCCTTCTTTTACAGAGGAGACTACATTCGTGTCAGGAATCACAAAGCCTTCCGAGCAAAGCTCTCGAATTTTGTGTAAGTGCTCCCCTTTCAATGCATGACTCCCTTCGTAAGGGCTACAAGTGAGTTATGAAGAATAATAGGTGCCATTGCAGTTATTGTAAAGGCAGGATGACCGAGCACAAGTGAGCGGTCATATCGCAACAAAATGATAAAGAAAGCTAGGTGACATAGTCGCTTAGCTCTGTTCAACCTATATCAGCACTCCGAAAAAAAGGTTTTCCAGAAAGCGTAAACGTAGAAGCTGCGCAGGCGCGATCCCACTTGTCGAAACGCAAAATTAATTGTAAGTGAGTGCCGCTCCTTTCGCTACATCGTCTAGCGTTCCATAAAAAAAGTTCGCGTGATTCTCACTCCTTCAGCAACCAAACATCAACGTGAAAAAAAATGACAGAAAGACGTTCTGATATAACATTTACCGAGAAACTGTCTCGGAGTTCCGTGCTGCATCTGGCACATCTATTTCCTCTGTTCTCCTTTTGTTTTTGGCTGTTATGTTTTTGTATGCATGGTCAACCCTACTTGAGCCTGAACTCGTGAATATGCAATTATATATCAATAAAGATATAAATAAAATGAGTGCATGTGGTTTGAAATAGGGAATAACCAGCATCAAAACGTAAGCTTCGGCGGTAGCAGATATCTGTGGTTAGTATAAGTGTTGATGCTTGGACTTGTAGGTAATGAAGGGTTTTGAAGCAATGGCTAATAAGGCATGTCATAATAAACCGCAGAGTTGTTTTCATATTGCACCGTATCTTCGAATGTTCATATGATGCTTGTTTAATCTTTTCAGCTTCAGAGATCCCCGAGTCGTAAGTTATCGTTTTCCCACTAGCACAATTTAGCTTTTTTCACTTCCAGAGGTACCAAATGCCCAAAGGGTCGCTCGGAACACGAACAAAAAGTACAATTGTACTATTAGGCGTAGTTGCTCTCACATTTCCAAAGTTATACGTGGTACTCCCATTTCAAAAGGTTGTGGGAGCTCCTCTCTATTGTTTTCGGCTTGTAACGAATGGTACACGCGTACACCATAGCTGAATGAATGACATTTACTGTCCATAAGTTGTAATAACCGCCAAATAATGTTGCCCAAGAACACCTCCTAAAAATTGTAAACGCTATGAACCTACTTCTATTAGCATAATCAATTTGAGCTGGTAGCCAGCCTATGGACCATGACCAGTCCGCTGTAACATAATAGACTGAGTAGTTAAGAATGAAAAAACCTGCCACCTTAATTACGTGACCAGTTGCCATTGTGTGCTACAGCAGATAGAACATAATTTTATAAAGGCCGTCACGGGACACTCAAGTATTTTAGTATATATATATATATATATATATATATATATATATATATATATATATATATATATATATATATATATATATATATATATATATATATATATATATATATACAAGATAGCCCCAATGCCGGCTTAGTGGCAATAGGGCCCGCGAATCCCAACGCGGTAGACGCAGATCCAATCCCGGGCCGGCGGTAGCATTTTAGATGGCGGCGAAGTGCTAGACCCGTCTCATGCGATTTCACTGAATCTTGCAGATTTCCAGATTGCCGATGTTATGTGCAGCCCTCTCGGCGCCTCCTCTGATAGCCGGAGTTGAATTGGGACGTGCCAACCCACAACACTCCCTTAAGGCATAGGAACACGAAGCAGCACTAACCATTCTTCGAAAGAAAAAAAATTAAATCAGAATTGCAATTTGATCATCCTTATTAAGAACAACCACAATAAATAATAATAATAATAATAATAATAATAATAATAATAATAATAATAATAATAATAATAATAATAATAATAATAATAATAATACAAGAAGAAGAAGAAAAACATGAAGAAAACGAAGAATAAGAAGAGGAAGAACAAGAAGAAGATGAAAATAACTGCTCGGCTTTTACGTGCCTACATCACGACATAGATATGAGCCTTGATATAGTGGAGAACTCGAGAATAACTTTGACAACAGGGGTTTCCTTAACGTGCTCTTAACGGTTATATCCATGTGATTGGCGTGGCAGCTTTATATGGTTCCGCTGATTTCCTACAGGCACAAAACACACGACCTGCGCTGAGTGTTCCCGGCTAAGAAAGGCATTTTGCCTCTCAGAATGGAGTTTCAAGAGGTGAAAGCGTGTATATTTGGTTCGGTCGATGCGGCCTAAGGCATCTGGACCTCTGTATTTTCAGCAGGCCGCACTTACATGAGATCGGTCTCCTTTCTTCAGTCGTGAAATTTTCGTTTCATACTAACAGCTAAGGCGAGGTGAATTTTCTTTCGTGTTTTTACCACGAATCCCTTGCGTGTGCTGTTTCTTGCTAAGTACCGCATGTTTATCCCGTTACACGTAACAGCACTGCATATAATGTTCCAGTCGCGTTGTCACAACGCACAGGAGCAAGTTGGAAATCATGTTTAGAGAGCACATTTTTGGGCAAGTTGGTGGTTCATTATGTGACATTATGGCGCTGGTGTCACAATGTTTAGAGAGTATGCACTAAACCAATCGATCCCTTGTTTGGAAGCCTGACACGGAGTAGATAAGAAATTATTTATTGCTTCCTTCGGATGAATTACTTTTCTACTACATCCATGCTTAAACAAGTATACAAGTTCAGTAGCAGTTATTCAAATAAAAGAGTAAACAAACCGCTGTGCAGTAAGCCCGGACCCAGGGAAACCATCTTGGCAGTCATCATGTGCGTCTGCCTGGTGGCCATGATAAGCGTTGTGGGTGTCCTCGTCGTTAGCGCCAGTGGTCTTGGTGAGCATTTCTTTTTCACTGTACTAAAAGCGGCCCTGTACTACATTACAGCATGGTGAGAAAACGTGGCTGCTCGGTAATCTATGCTGCTGAGAACACGCAGAACCAGAAATCATAGCGCAGCACGTGGCCCGGAATTTGCAAACAATTCTCAAAGTGAGCTAGAAATCACTGTCTCTTTTCTCGACAAATGATGCTACAAACCCAAATGACCGCGCCATAAACCTATAGTCCACGGCCATTGGCTGATTTGATAAGCGTGAACTGCATAGTTACTGTGGCCGCCGGGGGGATGCCGCCATGTGCCCCCGCGCACGCTCGCGATGACACTGAAGGAAAGTGACGTAATCGAAAAAAAGCGCTCAAGGTGATGGCGCGCGATGATGAAGGGCCGCATCTTCTTGCCCCCTTGTTATCCCACTCCCTCCGTAACTTTTATCGCGCTGGCTAGTAGGAAAGGAGAGCAAAAGTGCTTGAAGCGTGCAACGAATTCCTGCAACTCTGCTCGTACTTGACGTGTTCGAGAAAGGCTTGCCGCGGTTGACTTGTGAGGTGAAAACAGAAACTCATTTAATGAATCCACTCGATGAGTCCTTGGAAAAGTGTTACGGGGAGTTTTTTAAACAGATTGTTTCTTAGCGCGAAACAACACCAAAAGGCACAAGACAAAAAAGTTGTGTTCTGTCTCCAGTCTTGTGGTGTCGTTTCTCGCGAAAAAAAGGAGTATGGATTCATACCTACTAGCCTGCCAAGGCATTGTGTTGAACCTCTTTTCACAAAATGCACACGGAGGACAATGAAGTACAGAAAGTGAAGATTCCTAGAATAAGCCTCGACAGCTGTAAGCAGATATTCATCATCCAGGCCTTTAATTGAATAAATTATTGTTCTGTATCGAAGCTTTGGAACTGTACAGTGTCACTGGCGCCGATGGCACCGACGTGGAGGACTGGCTCGCACTTTACGAGCGCGTGAGCGTCCCCAACAAATGGGACGACGACGGCAAGTTGACCAACTTGGTGTTCTACCTTGCGGGAGTAGCAAGTTTGTGGTATAACAACCACGCGTCCGATTTTGCGACTTGGCCCGATTTCAAGACCACCGTCATCAACGTTTTTGGCCGCCCTGCCGTTCGTAAGCTGCAAGCCGAACAGCGCTTACGCGAACGTGCTCAGCAGGCCGGTAAGTCATTCACCAGTTATATCGAAGATGTCCTCGACCTGTGCAAGAAAGCCCACGAAACCATGTCTGAGTCTGACAAGATCCGACACGTCATGAAAGGTATTGACGACGATGCCTTCACCATGCTGTTCGCCAAAAACCTTGTCACAGTGGCCAAGGTCATAACTCTGTGCCAGAGCTACGAGGAGCTCCACCGGCAGCACTCGATGACCCGTCGCTCCCCTTCACGAGATGCGGAGCTTGCTGGCTTGGTGGCCATCTCTGACCAGGCGGCGTTGCTGCCAGAGCTCAAGTCGTTCATCCGTGAGGAAATCGCACGGCAGTTCTCTCTCCTGGCCTTTGCCCACCCGCCGGCCGTTCAACAATCGGCGACCACCCTTCTTCCTCTCCTCCGCCGAGCGATTGAGCAAGAAATTTCGGAGGTCATGCCAGCGTACCACCAACAACCTCCGGCTCCTGCGCCCCATAGTTACGCCCAAGTTGTCGCCAGACCGCCTCAAGTACTTCCGGCGGCCGCACCTCTGACCAACGCCGAAGCCGCCGCTCGACCTCCGTCCACCGAAGCGGGTGTGCCGGCTACGTATGCGGACGTCGTCCCTAGGCCTCGACTTCAGCCCACCGTCCAGTCATTCCAGCCGTCCTTCCGTCCGTCAGGTCTTGCGACATGGGCGCGACCTACCCCGGCGAACCGATGGCGAACACCCGACAACCGGCCCATCTGCTTTGCATGCGGTTACGCCGGTCACGTGGCACGTTATGGCTTTCGCGCGCAGCCGCCTCCTGTCACGTCACCTGTCGCTGGCCATCTGAGCCGTCCGTTTCACGACTCACCACCATCTATGCCACCAGCGTCTCGCCCAGCTCTATCTCCTCGCACGTCCATGTCTCCACGACGCCGTTCCCTGTCTCCCATGCGGCCAAGTTCGGCCGCTCAAGAGCAGGAAAACTAGTCGTTGCAGTCCACGAGGCAAGGGCTGCGACGCTATCGAACTGTGAAAGCCCCCCAGAGAAATCCATCGAATGTCATTTACGTGTTTGCGGACGGTGTTCGCGCATCTGCCCTTATCGATACTGGAGCTGCCGTATCCGTTATGGACGCAAAACTTTGCCGCTTACTCCGAAAAGTGACGACACCACTTTCCGGGATGTCCCTCCGTACCGCTAGTTCGCACAGTATTCATCCTAGAGCAGTGTGCACTGCTCGCGTCGTCATTCAGGAAGTTCTGTATGTCGTCGAGTTCATCATCATTACTGCATGCTCTCACGACGTCAACCTGGGATGGGATTTTCTCTCCCGCCACGAGGCCGCCATTCATTGTGCCTCCGCCGAAATCGAACTCTCACCGTTCTCACATTTGACACCGGTAGACAGTCCCTCGGCACTGAACAAGATCCTCGTGGAAGACGATACGACAGTACCTCCAAGCTCGTCAAAGGCTGTGTCGGTCTTCTGCGCCGGTCTCTCCGACACAATTGCACTCCTTTCGCCATCTGACCATGATTGCAGTAGGAAATGGTTGCTGGTACATTTCGCGACATTGCAAGTAACTCAGGGCAACACCGCTATTTTTGTGACCAACCCATTCCCGTACATGGATACGTTGGTTCGAGGGGAATGTCTCGGCAGAGTAGAACTCGTCAACGAAGGACAAGTCCTGGACGTACCCAATGAATCGCACTGTCCCAGTTCTCGTACCATCCGTGCTATTTCCGCGTCTGATCCGTCACCTACTGACGTATTTGGTCCCTCCATTGCTGATAACCTTACGTCGGTCCAGCGTTCCCAGCTTCTGGGCCTGCTGCAAGATTTTCGCTCTTCTTTCGATGCCGGGCAAACTTCTCTCGGTCGCACGTCCGCTGTTACACATCGCATCGACACTGGCGCCCAGCCACCGTTACGGCAACGTCCATATCGCGCGTCGCCTGCCGAACGTCGGGTAATTAATGAGCAAGTAGAATACATGCTCCGACGCGACGTAATTCGGCCCTCGGACAGCCCATGGGCGTCTCCTGTTGTTCTCGTTGCGAAGAAGGACGGTTCTGTGCGGTTCTGTGCGGACTACGACGCCTCACCAAGATCACTCGTAAGGACGTGTATCCACTACCGCGAATAGACGACGCGATTGACAGCCTGCAAGGAGCAGAATTCTTTTCATCTCTCGATTTGCTCTCGGGGTACTGGCAAGTACCTATGGCTAAAGACGCTCGATCGAAGACCGCTTTTGTCACGCCCGACGGCTTGTACGAATTCAACGTCATGCCGTTTGGGCTGTGCAATGCGCCCGCCACCTTTGAGCGCATGATGCATACCGTTCTGCGCAACCTTAAATGGCACACGTGCCTGTGCTACCTCGACGACGACGTCGTTTTCGCTCCGGACTTCTCCACGCATCTTCAGCGCCGGCGGCATGTTTTGACGCGCTTGAGTGACGCCGGTCTGCAACTGAACCTAAAGAAGTGCCGATTTGCAGCACGGCAGCTGACAATACTCGGCTACGTCGTGTCCAAGGACGGAATTCTCCCCGATCCAGCCAAGCTTCGGGCCGTGACCGAGTTCCCCAAGCCGACGTCCGTCAAGGAATTGCGCAGTTTCGTAGGACTGTGTTCCTATTTTCGGCGCTTCATCCGAAACTTCGCGACTATCATATCGCCGCTGACGAAGCTCCTCGGAAGTAACGGGCCTCTCCATTCGTGGTCGTCAAAGTGCGACGACGCTTTCGCAACGCTCCGCCGTTTGTTGACGTCGCCTCCCATACTACGCCACTATGACCCTACGGCTCCTACAGAGGTACATACGGACGCCAGTCGTGTTGGCCTCCACGCTGTCCTTGCGCAGCGCAAACCTGTTCCCGGAATATGTCACGGCACATGCAAGCCGTACGCTTACAAAAGCCGAGACAAATTACACCATCACGGAGAAAGAATGCCTGGCAATCATCTGGGCCCTTACGAAGTTCCTACCCTATTTGTATGGTCGCCATTTTGATGTCGTCACCGACCATCACGCACTGTGCTGGTTGTCGTCATTGAAGGATCCCTCAGGCCGTCTCGCCCGTTGGGCACTTCGCCTGCAAGACTACGAAGTAACGGGCCTCTCCATTCCGCGTGCTGTACCGCAACGGACGCCAGCATGCTGACGCCGACGCCCTGTCGCGTTCTCCCTTGCCTGACGACAATGCCCACAGCTCAGCGTCTCTCCTTGCCGTTTCTTCCATCGACCTTCATACCATCGCTACCGAACAGCGCAAGGATCAATGGATTACCTCACTGATAGACTTGCTGACTGATCCATCGGCAACACCATCCACTCGCTCGTTGCGTCGTCAAGCCCACCATTTCGCCGTTCGCGACGACCTCCTCCACCGACGCAATTACAACGGTGACGGCCGCCAGTGGCTACTAGTCATACCCCGCAGTATGCGCTCTGACATATGCGAGTCGTTCCACTCTGATCCGCAATGTGCACACTCCGGGGTATAGAAGACTTACCACCGCATTCGCCTACGGCACTTTTGGCGAGGTATGTACCGCTACGTGCAGAAATTTGTTCTCTCCTGCATAGATTGTCAGCGCCGCAAAACTTCAACGCACCTGTCGCCGGCAGGTCTTCAACCTCTACCTTGCCCTGACCGGCCGTTTGGGCGCGTTGGTATCGATTTCTATGGGCCACTTCCGCTAACGTTGGCTGGTAACCACTGGGCCATCGTCGCTGTAGACCACCTCACGCGATACGTCGAAACCGCCGCCCTCCCCACGGCTGCAGCGCGCGATGTGGCCTCCTTCCTGCTCCAACGATTCATGCTGCGTCACGGTCCACCCCAGGAACTGCTCAGTGATCGAGGCCGTGTCTTCCTGTCCGAAGTCGTCGAAGCCATTCTCAAAGAGTGCAACGTTGTTCACCGCAAAACTGCTGCTTACCACCTGCAGACGAATGGCCTCACAGAACGCTTCAACCGTACGCTCGGTGATATGCTCTCCATGTACGTCGCCACCGATCACACAAATTGGGATGCCATTCTGCCGTTCGTCACCTATGCCAATAATACCGCCCCTCAGAGCACTACTGGTTTTTCACCTTTCACACAGCCAGGCTTGCTGAAGAGTGTCGAGAGCTTGCCAAGACCTTTACTACACATGATCAAGAGCGGCAGAAGAGCATTCGCGCCCACGTTCCTTCCTGCGCCCACTTCTGCGCCCACGTTCCTCCCTGGAGCGCTCGTTTGGCTCTCGATCCCTACCACTGCAACTGGCCTCTCTTCAAAACTACTGCCCAAATACGAAGGCCCCTACCGTGTCGTCGAACGCACTTCCCCTGTAAACTACCTGATCAAACCCATCGAACCATCTTCGGACATGCGCCGTCGAGGGCGCGACATTGTCAACGTGGAGCGCCTCAAGGTCTACCATGACCCGCTCCTAGTAACCAGCTGTTAGTTCGCCAGGCGGCTCCCTTTTCGTACCCGGGGTAATTGTAGCGAAGCTTTGGAACTGTACAGTGGGTCGTCCTCTCCAGCGCCTTCTAGTGGGTCGCCCTCTTCGAAGAGAAAGAGCAGCTCGCGCTGAGAGTCCGTGCCTGGCCGTAGCTGTCGCTGACGTATTATCGCTGAGTGCCGGCAAATAAACACCTTAACAGTTCTAATATAACCATCAAAAACAGTCAAAATAAAGCATAGGAGACACCATCTTTCCCTTCTTAACTACAGTGCAGTAATTGCGACGAAAAATGTAAAATCGTTAAATTCGACGAAAATCGATTGCCGCTTGTTGGGACTCACTGCACAACCTTGAAAGTAATTACGCCCCGATGCTCTACAAAATTTGCCACGACTGCAGTAGTTCTCCACAAACCATTGAATGGTAATTCTTTTCGTGCATCCAAGAATGGTAACCAGGGCCACTTGTACCAAAGGTGGCCAATGCGCAGTATCCTGTCTCTCTTTTTTTGTGTGTGTGAGTTGGTGGTCACGCAGCGCTTGAGTTATGTATAAGCAAGCGGCTGACAAATAATCCCTCACATGCTGCCTAAGGGCATTTAGTGGGCCGGGAAATATTCTTGCGTGAAACGGCGAAAGGATGTGAATTGATTGAGGAACTACTTTTCCTTGATCAACGCACCCTAATGAAGCAAACACATAATGCAACTAAGTAAAGTGAAGATCTGTTGTCGTTTTTACCTGCCGTTTAGTAAAGCTGTCATCAATTCAAACGAACAAAGGGCTTGTGCAAATCAATTTGTGGAGAACCAAATGCGTGAATCGAAGATACAGGGTGACAGCGCATCAGACGAACACAGAGATGAGGCTCTACACAGACGAGCAGTGACTTACAACGTTTCGCCACCTACGAATAATTGAATGGCAGTTATTAACCCTTTGATGGTTTTCGCCGTACATGTACGGCAGCACCTAACAGTGCCCAAATGTTTTTCACCGTACATGTACGGCACGGCCTTTATCTTTAAAACGCGCGCTTGTTTCGATCATTTCTCTCTCTTGGCGTGTGCTGCCACACTTCAGGAACACGTGGAATTTTTTTCATGCGCCAATGTTTCTCCGATGTGTTTTTGTTTTGCTTCGCAAAGCGGCGCTCCGGCAACCGCTTGCGCACCCGAGCGCGTTCGCGGTCCGGCTGGTTTAAAACGCGCGCCTTTTTCTATCATTTTGCTTGCTTGGAATGTGCTGCCATGCTTCGGAAAACTGTGAAATTTTTTTCATGCGCCGGTCTCTCTCCGTTGTTGCTTTTTTTATGCTTCGCAAAACGGCACCGGCTATCGCTTGCGCAACTGAGCGCGCCCGCTGTGCGGCTGGTTTAAAACGCGCGCCTTTTTCGATCACTTCTCTTGCTTGACATGTGCTGCCACGCTTCGAAACATGTGGAATTTTTTTCACGCGCCGATGTCTCTCTGTTGCTTTTTTCCTTTCCAAGGCGGCGCGGCGGCTTTCGCTTGCAAACCCGAACGCGCGCATTTGGTGCGGCTGGTTTCGGTTTCGTCCTTCGTTGGTTATCGCTTCTCGCGCCCGCAAAGCTGATGGCTGTTTGGTTTCTAATCTTTCAAGGGGTGAGCGCTTGTGACTCTCTCGTTTATGGCTCCTCGGGGCGCGATTACATCTGTTTCAGGAGGCGCTAAATTACACAAACGATGCCGCCGTGGCTGAGTTTCCTGTTTAAGGAACTCGGAAAAACTAACTCCGTCTCGTTGGCGATAAGACGAAGGATTATTAGAGCTTTTTCACTCGTTTTGTTTTCCGGACGGGCGCACAACCCCACAGTTTTCTTCCGTGCGCTCAGCCACGCTGTTCGCCTAGGCTACGGAAGTGCGCGCCGGTTGCTCTGGTGCTAGGGAGTCGGCAATTCTTCCGATGTGGACTTTTCCCCAAGTGCCGATTCTGATTCATTGGATGTCATTTCGTCAGGCGAGGATTTATTTACGAGTTCAGGCTCGGACGATGATGAAGAAGCGACATATTGAAAGCGTGCGCGGTGAGACGATCCGGATCGGATCAAAGGTGACTTTTCTCCTAGTGTTTAGTGTTAGAGGAAAAACATTTTTTTTACCGGAAAAGTACTCTGGTGCGCTTATTTTTGTATGTCTGTGAGCTATGTTTATTATAATGCATAATTTTTATTTACAAGAAATCGTAAAAGCGTTTTTGTTTAGGATATTGCTTGATGTTACTATGCATAAACCATGTGTATGAAACAACACAAAATGATTTTTTTGTCACTTTACGGTCACGAAAAAAAAATCTTGGACAATTTTTTTCTGCAATAGAATGGTCTGAAGAATTTATTTCAGCAATAAAAAAATTACACATTTCTGGCACGCATTTCGCGAAAAAAATTCGACCCTGAAAGGGTTAAGGCGAAAGCCTTTAATATTTCATGCTGACGTCCGCTCTTCCGTCCATCCGTGCCCTGGCACGGTGCCAGGTGGCCGCCGGGGCCCGCCAACGGACGCCGGTCGCGTCGGACTCTACAGCGCTCACGCTATGCTTGCGTAGCGTCGCTGTGCCCGACGTGTCCAGTCATGCAAGAAGGTTGACGCGCGCATCGCGTTTCATTCTGACCGACCCCGTCTGAATGGACACAGGCGTTCGCCGAACTCACTTTGCAATGTACGAAGTCTCCAATTTTTTCCTGTACATTTATTGTTAATGTTGTTGAACGTGTTAAAATACTTTTTCCTGCGCCAGATGAACAGCGATGTTTGTGCAGATTGCCTAGCGTGTGTGCCCCCCAAGAATAGTCAGTGCAATAAGAAGCGTAAAATGAGTTTCTTTGACGGTGGAAAAGGTACATGTTACAATTTGCCTCTGACTTGTGGTAGCAGTCATGTTGGAAAAAGTGGATATTGCCTGGATGATAGGCTGCGGGAGCATCGTTACAACTTGTCCGAGATTAGAGGTGGTCATAAGAGTGCGAAATCTATTCGCCTCGTGTGCGACCGATGGCGGCGCTGCGAACGGCGCTCCGGTGACGCAAGGGCGGGATTCGGCTTTTGTCGTCTGCTATACGCTCTTGCTAAAACAGCAGCATTTTCGTTATATTTCGCTCGCGTCGCACGGCGTTCCTCGACTACTAGCTGCATTTTCCTCTAATGATATTTCTTGAGATTACTGCTAGCATTACAGGAGTTTAAGAAACGTTAACATTTAACATATCTTCTGTATACCCACAGCCATCGCGGTCAGGTTCATGCCCCCGAGTTCGTAGCGTCACTCATTGGGCTAGATGGCGTTGAAATAGCGTGCGCGAACGCCCCCGCCAAGTGAGTTAAAGAAAGTCTACGCTGCTTTGAAATTGAAGCGCGATCAATTTTGCGGCTTATTCGCCAAAATGCGTTGTGTAAACAGACTTGAGCTGAACGAAAATTCACGCTCCACTCTCAATTGTAGTCATGTGGACTTGTGCAGACACGACAGCAGACAAAGTGAAATCGATAACTTCATCGGCCAGCGGGTTGCCGTGGACCACTAGCACAGATTGGGCGAGCTGGATGCAAATAAGATCGCTCGGAACGAAGCGCCAGCAGTGGTGCGCGTGGTACAGTTCGACCCTTATGATTAGAGATAGATACGCTCATGAGCCACATTCATGTTTTCGATCGCGCTGTGCTGCCTAATCGACTAGCTGTGCGAGCCTGTCAATGGTGATGACAGGATGGCGCGCACTATATTTCTAATACTTGGGCAACGCGATCCGCTGCAGTGTTCGCGTTTCATTTGACACCGATAGTACAGCTTGGTAAACAGTCGGAAAAATCGGAGAATGTGTCCAGGAAGGAGAGGGAGTTCTTTCCGACCATTCGTTTGGCACCTGTGGCTGATTATTGCTATTCTTTACCGTGCTGTAACAAGGTTGAATATTTTAAGGTGAGAGCCTTAGATTCCTCATCAAATGCGAAAATTGACCGTCGGCGTCCCCCCGTCGCCAGCGTCAACACGAGTGATGCGAAAATTCATCACATGATGACGTCATCATATCCCAGACCGCCGAAATTTGTGACGTCATAACGTCACGTCAGATGATTACGTGATCACATGACATCGTCGCTTTGCATTGCCTCCGTGATTGGTGGGCCGATCTCGGAGGCGATGCAAAACCAGGTGATGTGTAGAAAGCTTCAGTGCACAACCACGTTACGTCCAGAGAGCATTCGGAGGGGGGGGCGGCGAAGAAACAATACATCGACTCAAGAAAAAGATGGCTTTCGCCTTCGAGTCAACTTAGGCAAATACATAAGGAACTCGAGTCTTTTTAGTACAGTGATCGCACCAAGCCCTATCAGGAGTCGACCGTTGAGACTGGTTTACAGTATTTTATTGCAAATACATCTTCTTACGACTTTTGATGCGAAAGCTTTGATATTATCAACGTTAGTATGATTACACTAATTCTATTCAGCATATTTTCAGACCACCGTGAACGAGTGAACAAACGTCGATTCATTAAAGTAAGGATTGAAATATGTTGCCAAAAAAAGAACAAAAACAAAAGAAAATCACTCCGGGCAACCTACCAATATTTCATATCCCCGTCGTGCATCTCCTTTAGACTCACCCTGTTTATTTCGTGTTTCAATTTAAAGAACTTACGACGCGCTTACACAGCAGCTGCTAAAAATGTGGATTTAATCAAACGTTGTTGCCGGTAACGCCATTTAATTTATTTGAATGACATCACACATCGTTTGTCCTGCTCCGAACATATGAATTGAACCGAAGGAGCACGCTTGGCAACCGAACACGCGCAGCACGCGGTATACATTTATTGCGCTTTAACGCAAACATGGAAGCTCAAGCCCGAACGCTCAAGTCAGTGATCGAAAACGGGCAGGAAAGTCACTTTGAGTGCGCCACGGCTATAGAACAGTCGCGAAAAGAAAAATTCACCATAGAAGCAGATGTACACATGGATGGCTAGCAGACGACACCAGGAGCAATCGACACAGAACGTGCTCATGTCCAGCAATCTGGGACATCGACTAGTGCGGCAAAGCCGACCCCAAGGGGAAGCGCTGGGCGTAACTCTATGGGGAGCGTTCTTCAAAAAATGATTACTGAGCAATGCCTGATTTTTCGCTAATTGCACTTCAGGCACTTAATGCTGACAACCTCCTTATGTGGTACAACGCGATTAGTTTTAATCGGCCGGCTGGAATTTTTTCCCGAGACACTTTTGTGCATCCATTGAAAATGTATGGGGTGATTTTTGAAAAGCTAATTGTAGCGCAACGATAACGTATTCGCTAATTGCACTCTAGTGGCATGTACGGTAGGACAACCTGTCTTTGTGTTTGCAATTTCGTGGGATTACGCTGGGTGGATTTTTTTCCTGAAGAGCTTTTCCAAATCGACAGTGCAGGAAAGCAGCATTACAGGGGTAAAAGAATCACCTGTCGGTAAATCGATGAGAAAGTGGACGTTGATCGTGGTAAAAACTCAGCAAAAGTCTGCAGATGTGACGTACATTATGTGGATGAAGCATCAGGAATTTCATAACCGTAATAAATATTTATCACTAATCTAACCATTTAATTTAAACTTATGGGGGGAAGCTCTCAGAGTAGAAGCACATATGTAGTACGGTACATATAGTGTTTCAATGTGAACAGTTACGATAAGGTGGTAGATAACAATTTCATATCATTGGTTTGTACTGTTTATTGTTCTCATTAATTAGGAGTTCGGGTTAATTACAATCAATGACTTATATGCTATCTATGTGTTGAGTGATGTCATACGAAAAGTGTCCGAGATGGCATACAGATTTGAAGGTATGAAATTCCGAAGTTGCTGTGGCATGACATGACTGCATGAAGAATATAAATGACAGGTCATAACATGAAACTCATGACACTTATGTCATGAACTGTATGATCTACATGCCACATTATTAGCGCTCTCGCGGCCGTTTCTTAGTTTAAGGTATACCAAAAATATTGAGGCTTGTCAAGAGTGTATGACGAACATAAAAAGCAGGTATTAACAATTATGACATGTATGCCATTTATGACATGATTTACATGCCACACTCATGGTGCGCGTGCGGCCGTTTCATTTACTGGATATATACTGAAATTGGTATTATGCAATGTTACTGCGTGACAAATATAGATGACAAGTATTAACATAAAAATCATAACATGTATGTCATGTATGACATGACTTACGTTCCACGCTCATGGCACGCTCGCAGCCGTTTCGTTTCCAGGATATATACCAAATTTGATATGGCGTGACATGACTGTATGACGAACACAAATAACAGATCCTTACATGCAAATTATGGCACGGATGTCATGTACGCCATGACTTACACGCCACGCTCATGGCGTGCTCGCAGCCGTTTCGTTTCCTGGCTATATACCAAATGTGATATGACGTGACATGACTGTATGACGAACATAAAAAAATTACAGCATATCCACGGAGTGAATGATGATGAGTGGGGCGAAGCGTCCCAGGCAGCACGCCGGCATTGGACCGATCTCGGCCCAATGTCGGCAAACGTCGGCGGCAATATTGGCCCCATGTCGGCAAATCACGCTCGCGCTACTTTCACCCACATCGGTCCGATGTCGGCTAGCCGGCGTTGGGCCGATGAGGGCTAGCCGGCGTCGGGCCGATGAGGGCTAGCCGGCGTCGGGCCGATGAGGGCTAGCCGGCGTCGGGCCGATGAGGGCTAGCCGGCGTTGGGCCGATGAGGGCTAGCCGGCGTTGGGCCTATGTAAGCTGGCCGATGCTGGCCTGGTGTCGGCCTCGCCGAGGTCGGGAAGCCGCCGGTGCGACGGTTAGCACTCGTTATTATGGTAATTTACCGTGCGGTGAGTAAGGTAATATACTGTGCCGTTGTAGTCTGCACGTAGCCAGTTTAGATGGGGACACCGGCGGTGGTTGCTCGATGCCTACAGTAGCTTGATTAAAAAGGCTGATACGCGTGTTATAAAGTGAAACGGCTGCGTGGCGACCATGCATAGTTCGGTATTCCTGTGATTACTGTACTTAAGTCAGGAGTGCAAAAAAAAAACCTATTCGCAGCACAACGGCATTCATCGACCACCGTTGACGCCGTATTCGGTAAATACTTCGTAAGCAGAACGACCCATTTGGGGTCTTAGCGTAGCATTGAGACCCAGAATTCTATGGAACCGTGCAAGGCAGAGAAGAAAAGTCAATATTGTCTCCAACACACATAAAAGGATGAAAGTCCTGCTGCATCAATTACGCATGCGTCTAGGTAATGAAAGAGCAACACATTTGCAAAGTGATAAACAGACATTTATTCACACTTATGAACACACGCCAGCAGTTCCGGAATAATGATGCCATAAAGGAACACCTAAACATCTATAGATACCGTAGCCAACATCTAAAACGATCCCACCGCCACCGTATTCCTCATGAAAAACACGAAAATATGATCGAGAATGGGGTCAGGCGAAGAGTTACAATGTTATTCAAGGCACATTCAGAATAAATATTTAAAAACATAGAACGGGAAAAAATATGATTAAGAATTAACTAAGAATTTCATAGCTACTTGTGTTTTGTGGACGATATCGCGCTTTGCGGCAATGACGGTGACGAATCACGAAACAAAAAAATACTGGTGATGTAAACGAAAGAAGCCGGATTAAAGATGTACCCGAAGAAAACAAACATCATGTTAGGCGGCCCGGCGAGAAAGGGAGATTACGGGTGGCAAACAGACTAGAAGTGCATGTATACGGCTAGTTGCTAACAGAGGAGCCCCCCCCCCCCACCCCCCCCCCATCCGATGTTTATCAAATTCACCGAAAAGTAAGGCTGGGTTGGTTCGCAAACGTTAGTCCATCGTAACACATGACTGGAAATTAAATTAACCCTATCCTTTAAGCGGAAATCACAATTCTTTCAGTCATAACTTATGGGACAGAAACATGAATAAACTACAGCACGCGACCTGAAAAACGTTGCGAGTGGTGCCGCAAGGTTCCATATACTATACATCTAAACAAGGTAGACACGCACGCACGCATTCCTTATCTGAAGGTAAGAATGTAACGGAAAAAGAAGCATGCATGAATACCTTTCACGTGTGGCTCTTGGATCGGTAAGAACACGAGCGAATAAAATACATGGTCAATAGCGAACGCACGATAAAGAGAAAAATCTGTCTGGACAGACGTAAGAGCAGTCAAGACGTGTCCTTAAATGAAGCGAGCGAGTCCGATGTGGAAGCACGTAGCCACTGGCTGCTAGCTGCGGTGATCTTTGCCAAAAACAGCGCTGGAATCTTGCCGCGTATCCGTCTCGCACACGTTTCTGACTTTCCTCCGCACATGTCCACACACCGACACTTCTTGAAAATTCTGCTGGCCGGGGCGAAAAAAGCCTGCTCCCGCTACAACTTATCCTTCCATCGAGCTGGCTACCCTTCCCTGCCTGGTCAAGCAAGTTTCGCGACAATGGGGGTGGTGGTTGTGGTTCGAAGAAGGAAAAGGCGCCCAATTTCTGCAGCCCGGTCGGGAGCACGGCGCAGCGCCTATGCGACAATGACGCGCCGACCGACAGGAGTAAAGACGAGGGGGGGGGGGGGGGGGAGAGGGGTAGAGCTGGAAGAAGACGAAAAAATGCTGACTCTCCCTTCTTAGGAGCACGGCTCAGCCTCCGACAATGGTGCCCCCCCCCCCCCCCCCCCCTGTGTCCTCTCCCCCCTCCACAGAATGTCGTCTGTGGGCTATGTGGATTTTTCAATGCATCGCTTGTTCCAAGTGTCGCTACGTGAAAACTTTCCGTACACCATGTTGTAACCGCATTTTTTATCGTATTTCCCGTGCAATAGTCGTAACATTAATGAAATCCAGAGTTTGACGGAATCCCGTTTGGTCGGGAGGGGGCATTGCAAAAGAAGAAGAAACGCCGACCACAATAAAATCAATTTAAAACAAATACGTTTCGGCTCCCACACGGGAGCCTTGTTCACAGTGAAGTTCAAAAAAAAAAATCTTCCTTCTTATGAGCATCTTTTTTTTTTTTTTTTTTTTTTGAACTTCACTGTGAACAAGGCTCCCGTGTGGGAGCCGGAACGTCTCGCTTTCTCTTAAATTGTTTTTATTGTAGTCAGCCTTTCTTCTTCTTTTGCAATAGTAACATTAAATGCGACTGTTTCTAAACGCACGTGGGAAGCAATCGTTGAACGAGATTTTTACTTCAAAATGATAGGTATGGGACAAAAAGACGGCGATGAAGTGAAAACACGAACTGGCAAACACGTGTCAAACACGTGTTTTATGTTCGTTAACGATTGTTTGTCTTGGTGGGCTAGTTGATTTGGAAGGTTTTTACCGAAAAAAAACGTGTCTACACTTCTTCCCGGTCTTTCTTGCGCCATACCTATTTTTCTCAAGTAATGAACAACTAGCTCAGCAACACTCCTTGTTGAGCTTTTTACTACTTTCACAAGGCAAAATTATGTGACATCCCTGAAGCAAATGCGTTTGTTACGCTTGACCACAACCATCGCTTGTGTAAATACGTGCACACCCACAGCCAAGAGACTATTCGTGCAGTTTATAAGCACTCACACCATGCGGTCAGCGGCTGAAAGGATGTAAAGGATATAGCGCTAGAAATATGATGTAAGGCCCGGTTTATGCACAGATTTAGTATTCACATAAAACTTCTTCCGTTAAATGTATTCCTGCTGGAATGATTGGGCGAATCCTGATGCTGGATATATCAGTAAGGTCTACCGACCAATGGCAAAAACATCTATGAAAGAGTTGGACTTTGAATGTAAGTTCAGTTTTTGTAGCGTTGAACAGCTCGTCAACGAAATGGCCCTCTAATGCGAGTCAGTCTGAAGGCCGCTTTTTGGGTAGAAAAGCCACAGTGCCAGTGATAACTGTTAGTTAATGTCCTTGCAGAAACTAAGAGGATGTAAGCTATTTACTCGGCGTTACATCACGCCCCGAATAGTACATGCGGCATTAGCACGATACAATGCATGCGTGCACTTTCTTATTTTTGCTAGTACACCAATCCATGTAGCAGCTTTCTGCAGCTTAGGCGAGTAATATTCAAGCGCTTAATGCTCTATGGCATTGCAAGCTTGTGTTCGACGTCGACCTACAGTAGATTGCCAGCATGTCAGCGACGGTTTTATTTAGCCGCTCGGTGAGGCCATTCGTCTGCGGATGATATAGTTGCGGTTGTCCGTCGGTGACTTGTATGTCAAGATGGTTTGCGTTATTTCCGCCGTAAAATCCGTACCTGTGTCAGTGACGATGACTTCTGTAGCGCCGCGACGCAGGAGGACGTTCTCAACAGGGCAATATATAACTGTCTGAAGGAAGACAAGAAGGTATTCCAGCTTCGTCAATGAAAGCTAACCAACAATTGACTCAGCCAACATTACTTTAAGAGCGGCAACAACACTGGAAAAAAGGCCCAATTCTGCCTGTGAAAGCCTTCAGCTGCCGATATCAGTTGAAGCATCTGATACACGGCAGAATGACGGCAAACTCGGCCCAATGTTGCCGGTCAAAGCCATCGGCTAAGCCGATATCGGCGAAAGTACGGCGGGAGGCCGGCAAACTCGGCCCAATGTTGCCGGTCAAAGCCGAACATCGGCTGAAGGACGGCAAACTCGGCCCAATGTTGCCGGTGAAAGCCATCGGCTAAGCCGATATCGGTGGAAGTACGGCGGGACGCCGGCAAACTCGGCCCAATGTTGCCGGTGAAAGCCATCGGCTAAGCCGATATCGGCGGAAGAGCCACGGCGGGAGGCCGGCAAACTCGGCCCAATGTTGCCGGTGAAAGCCGAACATCGGCTGAAGGACGGCAAAATCGGCCCAATATTGCCGGCGAAAGTCAACGGCCCCGCCCATATTGGCTCCATGCCGGCAACGACGGACCGTGGTTGGGCCGCCCACAGCCGCCTTAAAACCAATATCGGCCCGACGTTGTGTGCTGCCTGGGGTGCGTCCGTCATTCTGTCTGTCTGTCTGTCTGTCTGTCTGTCTGTCTGTCCGTCCCTAAAACTAGCACCATCCCACTAAAACCACTAACGCCATCTAGTGATATTATTTCCAAGATGATGATGATGATGATGATGAATTGTGGCTATGCCCTTTGTAGCGGTTGGGCAACTCTCAGGTGCCTTAGAGAAGGAAAAAAAATAAATAAAAAAATAAAAACCCTTTGTCCCACAGCCTAGGTAGATATGCACACACACGCTGAGGTGAATTAACCTGTTCGCGACAGCCGTAAAATGTCTCCTCGTAGACCAGCTACATTGTCTGAACGGACATATACACACAACGCCATCTGTTGAGCAATTCATGAACTAGAGGTGGCTGGCTACATACATACTACTACGGTGGAGGAGGAGGGAACGACCCACACCCTAAGGAGCTTAGCCCCTAAAAGCAGGTCCTTACATGCAAATTATGCAACGCATGTCATGTACGGCATGGCTTACATGCCCGCTCATGGTGCGTTTGCGGCCGTTTCATGCACTAGTTCTATATTAAGATTGGTATTACGCAATGTTACTTTGTTACAACGATAAACGACCACTATTACCGTAAAAATCGTGACATGTACGCCGTCAACGGCCGTCCAGAGGGCCCGTGAAAGAGCGGAGAGGCATGGCCTCCCGATTCCGACATGGGAGCAGCCAGCGGCGAGCCGAGGGCCCCAGCGGGTCCTTCCCGGCTAGTCCCTCAGGACATCATTAAAGTTCTTTGTCTGTCTGTCTGTCTGTCTGTCTGTCTGTCTGTCTGTCATAGAACTAGGCGGTCACGTGCCAAGAGACAGGGATGTACAGACCCGCGGCTTTAGGAGCTTCGCCCCTAAAAAAAAAAAAAAAAAAAAAAAAAAAAAAAAAACACCACGCTTTTTACACGTGTTGGTACTGCAACGTTTTGCCCTTGGCGGTAATTATTCGAAAAGTACGCGAAAAAAATGACACCATCTCCCGCCAAAGGGGAGCATGAGGCGATGCGAAGCGCACCGCGTTTGCATCGGTTCGACTAGCTGTTTCCGTTAATGTTGCGTATTGAGTGTTGTAGTTTGTGTTGTGTTTATGCTCTTATGTTGTTGTTAACGTAGACCCGAACGCAGACCCGAACGTGGTTGCGCGTGCCAGCGCGTTCTGACTAGGATACTGCAATACTGCGCTAAACCACCGTTGGTTCAGCATGCGTCTGCAGAATCTCGTTCCCCGACGTCATCACATGATTGCTGAGAGAGTATAAGGGGGAGAGGCCACACCACCTTACCCAGCCCCTTACCCAGCTAGCGCGTGAGCTCACAGCATAAGACGCTCACAGAGACTACGTACATTATATACACACAAGAGTTATTCTTTTGCTAAGTACAAGGGCGTCCCCTGATAAGCTCGGGACACGGAGGCTCGGGCACTCGATTCCCTTTAGAGATGACGCAAGGCTACTGAACCTAATTTCGCTAAACCACCGTTATCGCTCAACATAATTCGTTAGTTTCTGCGCTATTTATTATTCAAGACATTGAGCAACATTCATATATCCGTGCACTGACAGAACATTTTATCCTCCGCGTATAACCTGTAAGGAAATTTTCGAAGCGCGCATAAACCAATTAAAGAATTTAAGAGGAGAACGCGTTAGCGCAATCGAGCTTCGTTCACTTCACCTTCACAGTCGCTAGCCTCGCTTGATTTCTCGGCGGACACATCTACCCTGCCGCAAGGAAAGGTACGTCTGTGCTCGTAACATATATATTGTTTCAAACTGTCCTACAGTGCCTTTTGTAAGTACAGCATGCAAAATGCTGGCTAGGACATAATTCTTTTTTCTTCGATCCGGAAGGCTACAAGCGCAAATGCGTAGCTGCAC
>JALIZH010013660.1:0-13369 GCA_030522465.1 Rhipicephalus appendiculatus
CGGAGAGTGCGCTGAAGAAGAGAGGGCTAGGCCTATTATATAAGACCTTGCGGAAACGTCTTTACCACGTTATAAGAGAACGTTTTCCTCATTATGCAAACGAACTGTTTCGTAGCCATCTAAAAAACACAGAAAGGGTAAGCCGGAGGCTTTGCAAAAATGCTTGAGGTGCGCAAAGCCTGAGGCAAACACCTGAGGTCGCTATTTTTACGAACCTTTTCTTTTGCTTTGTTCTTCTATTTTACCTTTTGCGCTGGTCAGAGCATCTCAATCATTACGTCATTTTCCGTGCATGCCATGTTCACCATTACCACTCGTGGCGTGCCTCAATGATAATTTGGTTTTGGGAAGTCAAACCCGTGTTTTATTATTAAAGTACGAAATTGTGGCGAGGTTTTTATAAATTTTGTGTACTTTTTCCCTTAAACTTAGCTTATACGCCGATATAGCAAGACTACTGGAACGAATAACGTATATTTTTTTTACCTATATGAAAAGGTGGAAGTTCGTACGCCCCTTTGAGCGGCATATCTTTCTCATCGCTGAAAGTTAGTTCAATGCGGCCCCTAGTCGGCGATTGGGAAATGAAACTTTTTTTTTATAGGCCCGAGTTAAGCTTCCGCAAACGACGACTGTTGCCCCGGTTTGTTTTTGTCTGACCGAGGTAAAGCCGTCAAAGGCAGCATTGCAAGAAAGCCCAAACCGTGAAGAAAACGTGCAAGGAAATCGTTCGAACTGCCGTCATTTGGACTGACCCCCCCCCCCCCCCTTCCGTAACAAGGACAGCGAATCCGATTCAATGATATGACACCACGCGCGCGCATAATCTGTGGGCTCTCTTAAATTTAAAACATTACGCCCAGTAAGTGCAACGCACGCGGCGTACAGCGTCTCCTGTGCAGCCTGAAACAGTAAAAAAGCCAGTCCCGGACACTTAATGTCTCGCGTTCGAATGTTCATTGCGCCGACATATTCTGCATAGTGACGAATGAAGGGCAACTTCGAATGTGATCATAACGCAAGGGAAAACACGAGACAACGACACCAAGGAAGGCGATCACGTTTGAAATAGAAAATCAATTAGCCCGTACTCAGACTTGGCAAGTTGGAAGCCCGCGATCGTCTGTTTATTGCCCCCCTGTTGGGCATTTTCTCGTTATGGAAGTAATATCTTACGAAAAACACAGTACAAATCATAATGTCTTTTATGCATTCGCGTAACCCTACTCGAAGGCGAAAGCCACCTTCTCTTTCTTCCCCGTGGATTGTATTGATCTTCTTCGCCCCCCTTACGAAAGCTTTGAACACCGAACGCTGTATTGCACTGCATCCTGAATCGGGCTATCCTTCACTAATCGACGATGCCATGTGATTGTGTCGTCGCATGAAGTTACGTTTTCCAACGTCATAGTACGTCATGTTGGCACATTTTGTCTATCTGTGAATTCATTGTGATGTCAGGCGCAGACGTCATCACGTGTAAAGGCCAGCAGTGAATTTTCGCCGGTTATGAGCCATCTGAGGCTCTCGCCTTAATAATAGTCAAACCCATCGAATGAGAAGATTGCTTTCGCTTTTGGAGTCGTCTTATGAAAATGTACATGGCACCATGTGACACTTCGTGGCGGTGATTGTTTTACATGAAAGAAGGTCAGTCAGTTTTCTTGCTTAGCATATGTACAAATCATTGAACACTTGAAAGAGAAAATTTATAGTGCTATAGCAGAAGCGTAAGCTGTCGTAAGGAAATCTAGGACAAACACAGGGAAGTTTATTGCATACTAGTAACGGCAGTTCAGGTGACTATAACTGCACTGGGTAACTAAATGACTTTCGCGGGACATACAAACAAACAAGAGAACATAGGTAGGTACAATGGAACTGCGATGCTAACACAGATCACAGCTCTGGATCTTCAGCCCACAAACTGCACATGGAACCGCAGTCAAAGTAATTGCACCGAATTCTGATTTCCAAAAAGCCTTCCCAGTGGCTACAGCTAACGCTGTGAGCTTTCTTAAAGTAAAAGGTTGGCATCGTTCCTAAGCATTCAACGTTATGGCACACGACGTTAAATTTGCTTCGTAACGTATATTTCTATACTGATACGTACAAAATCACAAAAACGAAATATCATAAGGCCTAGTGTTCACACTCATATTTTATGTTCGTTGCCACAAGCCACATAAAAATGCGTCTCCTCCGTCCTGTCGAAGCTGCCTTCGCTAGCTGTTCTGAACGAAGCTTGTATAAGTTATAAATTTTGCTGGCAGTGGCGGTGGCATAGTTCGCGGAAAACCCGGCATACAGAAATGAGGCCCCCGATATGATGCGCCGTTTACATGCGCATCCGTATGCGCAGTTTTCCAATAACTAATTCTCTCCCGGATGACATCTCCAACACATTGCTTAACAGGTTGACGACGACTCCATAAAATATCTGCCCAAGTACATTAACGACTTATGGAAGGATGGGGTGTAGGCAGTAGACTAGCAGATGGCAAATCCTATCTTAATACGAAAGTCCGGCAAGCAACTCAACTTGGATAAGCTCAGGCCAATTTCATTAACATCATGAGGGAATACAATAGAGCATGTCATATTGAACAGATAAGAAAATAAGTGAAGGACAATGCCATCCTATCATTTGGTCTGATTCGTTTCAGACCAGGCTTTTGCACACAAGATTCCATGCTGCTAATCAAACCTAAACTGCTCTTAGCTAATCCAAAAAACACTAGCGGGCTCTTGGGGTTGGATGTAGAAAATGTTTTTGACAGAATTAAGCATAGAGCAAATACTTGACATTACTTCAGAACTGGGATTGGTCAGGAAAACTTTATGAAGTGGGTAAAGTCTGTCTTAGTGATCAGCACAATAAGTCTGAGAAGATGGATGTCGGTGATAGAAGAAAGCCACAAGGGTCGGTCTTGTCACCTATGCCTTTCAACCTGGTGACATCCAAAGTCTCAAAGGGATTAAATGGCTTGGATGGCATTGGTTTTACGATTTATGCCGACGATGAGACTATATGGAACCTGAATGAAGTGTGGGACAGGTGAAAAGCAGACTTCAGGACAGCATTTATACCGTAGAGTCCATTTTAGAAGACATGGAAGTAAATTGCTCCGCCTACAAGTCTGAACTTCTAGAACTCAGTAACAGAAGAAGTGCAGAAAGGCTGCTGGAGTATGTTCCTGAGAAAGAGACCAGGTTAGTACTGACGACGAAGGCTGGTAAATCTATTAAGCAAGTGAAATCCATTAGAGTCTTAAGGTTAATATTGGAAGGTAAACGGGACAGATGGAAGAACAATACAACACATCACTAGCAAGACATGGAGGTCATAAGACTGCTAGGAAGAATCACTAATAGACACAGAGGGTTGAGAGCGGACAGCGCCATGAGGCTGGTCAACGCATTCGCCTTTTGTCCCTTCTACGTAGCCGGGATACTTAGATGGACACAGACAGAGCTAAGCAAGTTGAACAGATTAATTAAGAAGGTTTGTCAAAATAATAGTGGAATTGCCTGTTAATACACCAGATTGTATATTAACGAAACTGGGCTCCACGACAGAATAGCCGAGATAATTGAAGCTCAGCAGATTACCCACAGAGAGAGGCTCTCTGGAAGAAGGTCAGGTAGAGCAATACTTGAAGAGGTAGGGTGGTACCGAATCCATAGATTCGGGTGAAGACACAATGGTATCAGATATATAATCAAGACAACTCCTTTTCCCAGAAATATGCACGCGGTGCACAACCAGGACACAAGAAAGGCAAGGGCCAAAGCTCTGCCGCAGGAGATAGAACAGGAAAGAGAACAGGTGGCTTCTGTAGATGCGGCATAGGCCAGAGGAAAGAAAGCCTTTACGGCAATAGTAGTTGATTCTGATGGGCTCCCCAGGAATACTATTACAGTCATGAGTAAAGATGCGACAGTCGCAGAACAAGTGGGCAATAGAAATGACTTTCAGGACTTTGCAGCAACCATATGCTTTGGCAGTGTCCCGTGGCTTTCACAGACTGTGACAAGGAAAGACACTGGTGGCAAAGAGTCATTCAGAGTGGAGCTCTTTCACATCAAGCACAGGCCTTCCAGAAGGCCCATGATACGCTTGTAAGAAGGTTAAACCTTGCTGTCCCTACGTGGTAGCCGCCTGCGCAAACCTAGGGGTTGGTCTTCAGAACCTGAATAACATTAACATGCCATAAGATCATTGGCTGGTCAGCGATCAGCCACTCATGCTAAGGCAATGTGATGGTTTGCGAGGTCACTTGTCATTCCACGCTGTTACATTTCATTGTTGCCCTGACAGACTATACGAACGCTGGATCGTCGTTGATGCCTACGGCAACAGAGGTGTTGCGTTGCTAAGTGCGTGGATGGAGGTCGAGCTGCCGCCATGGAGGAAGGAAACGATGAGGAGCAAGGGAGTATTGTGCAATGAAAAAGGAAAAAAAAAGAAAGAAAGAACGCAACAGAAGTAGTAGGTTATGAACGCCCATGCGGAGCTTCGCTTGCCCCATTTCCTCGGTAGCGAAAGGGCACCTAATTTTTAACCGCGAAGCTTTTCAGCAAGTCCGATCCTTGTCTGACGAACCGAAAAGTCTATCATCATCATATACGGGTATGTGCCACAGAAAACGGGTAAATCCCACTACTCACCCCTGGTCCACTAAAAATGAAGAAAGCAACAATCAGCCCAACGAATGTGCCTCAGATTTTCGGTAAATCCCTTTACTCATAACTGGTTCACTGAAAATGAAGAAGGCAACAGTTCGCCAACAAATGGATACGAAGCGACGGTGACGAGCCGACGATCCCGAGGCCGTCTAGGTAACTCGAAAGGCAACGGCGGCTGCCACACGACCCGGAAGTGATGGAATGCCTACGCCAACGACAACCTGCCCGTAGAACTAACTATGAGAGGTGCGAACGCTTGGTTTCTGCGCGAATGTCTGTCCTAGGAATTTTGACACCCATTTCATGTCTGTGACTGTCTGTGCGTTGACTGGTACCCCTCTGTGCCGAAAATCAACGTGAAATCTCCATGGCATCACCTAGCTTAAGGGAAGCAATGGCCTAGAAGCTCCCTAGAAGTACCCCGATCAGTCTTCAGAAATGCCCAGCTTCGCTTTTTCAAGCTTTGCGCTCTGAGTAAAAAAAAATAAATATATAAATAAACGCTAAAGCCGGGAATAATAATGGAGGTAGACGTGTTTGCAGGGCCAATAAGAGAGTAAAATCAGTTCACAGAAGCTGGTTTTCATTCCTCACCACTGCTCATATCAATCGCACTGTCTGAAAGGGTCGCCGTAAGAGAGCATCGGGGACGGTCGCTGTGTGTGTCACCCACCGGCCAGCGCTGCGAAACTGGACACCGGAGACCCGCGTCGCGCCACACTACACAAATACGCTTTGTACGCGCTCTCATCGGTAGCTCGTAATCTGAAGAACAGCCTTTTTTTTTTTTTTTTGCTGGCGGCAAAATTCTCTGGAGGGCTTGGTCTTCGTACTCAAGTGCTACTTTTCCGTTCGGTGGGAGGGCTTTGATTAAAACTAATACATGGTTCGGTTTCATGAGGAGTGCAGCTTAGCTTAGGCGTTTACACTGTTTACTACGGGACCTAAAGGGGTTCCTTCATCAGAGTAATCGGCTGTACAGGTGTATATATCTAAGAACAAAGGGTGCTTTAGTGAAACCATTCTAAGGGCTAGTTCTTTATAAAAGCGAGAATAAAGAGAACGCCTACTGTCGCGTTAGCAAATACCATTCATCAATTTCAATATCACCACGGTTGTTGCGATCAGACTCCTGGTAAGCGAAAAAACGCACAAAAAGATAATGCGGGTGGCGTCGACACCCTGACATTCCTGCACCAAACTCCGTGACCTCATAGGTTGTGATTGCATCATCGAGATCTTACGTAGTTCCTAATCGGTCAAAACCAAGTACATTGTCTTCTGAGAGTACCATAAACTCCACAGATCAGTTTCACTAACCTTTAGGAACTTTGGTCAAGCAAACGTCGCCAAAATGCGAGATACACTTTTAAATCCGGAAATGTTTGCGCGAAATTTAAAAATGAAACATTGTCCTCGATACTGTTTTCTAGTAGTGAGGCTATGACGGTCAAATTAACTGTCTTGGAGTTCTCAGCCACAATTTATCAATAAAAACCGATTCGTTGTTTCACTTTAATGTCTCTTCAAGGCGGAGTTGTTAGATCCCTCATCAAAAGGCAAAAATGACCGTCGGCGGCGTTAGCACCAGTGGTGTAAGCAAATCATCATGTCATGAAGTAACCCCATGACGTCTTCATGACGTTGCTGGTTGCCAACATTTCTGACGTCATCATGGCGTTACTATGACGTGAAATAATGTGACTTCGCACAATAACGCCATCGCATCCCACCACGCAAATACACTGTTTGTATATCGTCTGATCGGAAACGCTTAATCTGAAGAGAAGCCTTTTTCGGGCGGCGCAATCACCTGGAGGACTTCACGGCCAGTCGTCGTCCTCATGTGCTAAATTCCCGTTCATTGCTCGTAGCGTTTGGTACGAATGCTTTGACTAAAGGGGCCATGACATGGCGACCCAACAATTTGCGGTTTGAAGCGAATATTAGAATTAAAGGGTTTATTGGGCTTTTACATATACGAAAAAATGGGCTGTCAAATGGGCTGTCAAACAAAAGAACAACAGGTGGATCTGAGGTCGCGTCGCATGACATTGCCGAAGAGGGTCCTTTTAACCCTTTGTAGCTTCACCCTATATTTTTGACAAGATGTCATAAAACCCGGCTGCGGTATATACATATGAACTACAAAGAAACATTATAAAATATTTTCGTCAAGATAAAGCCAGTACTTTATGGAAACAGTGGGGCACATACGGCCCACTGACTCATGAAGCTACCACCATGCAATCACATCACTAAGTATTTGGGATGAAACAGCCGTAACACGTGGTGCAAAAGAGTTCTCATGATGTTGTGCAGAGGTACGTTATGCGCAGCTCATTTCTAGCAGCGGAACAGCAACTGCGCATTCGCCTTACAACCCTTTGTAGGGATGTTGTCTGTTCCTGCAAAGCTTTAACCAGGCACACCAAACATTCTTTGTCCTTTTTGTTGTCTCTTCGTCCGTTCTAAAAATCGTCGAGTACTGATGTTGTCCCGGAATATCTACCCACTTTTCAAGAGGTATGTGATGTAAACAATTATTTCCCGCTATCACCAATTAGGCTTAGCTGTCGCCAATTAGGTTTAGAGAAGAGCGTGGCACTTTCGCAGAGGACTCCGTTTCGATGCATTTATCACCAAAGTTACACACATTACATAGACACATTATGACTGGAAAGCTGAAATCACCTCTATAGAAAACCAGAAAAAGAGAACACTATCTAACATTTTGAATGACCGGTTTTTGTGGCGTGAGCTACACTGGCCGAGGTTGAGCAGTTTCGCGTGGCTTCTGCAGGGCCACGCTGCGCATGCGCGAGGAGCAGTCACGTCACACGGCGCACAGCCGGCGCACCGGAGCCGCCACCGCGCGTGCCTCGCTGGTCTGCGCATTCCAGAGGAGTGACGTCATAGCCGCTACAGACGCATTCTGATCGTACCCCGTGGCTCGTGCACCTCGAGCCACGGTGCTCTGTTCTTTCGTCGCATCTGCCGCGGCGCTACATACACATAGCGGGGCGTTTGCAAGTGTGGTATTCGCCTCGATATCTTGGAGTGGCGCCCTCTCGCGTGTGACGTCAGGGAGAGGACTCGGATGCAGCTCTTCGCACGCGTGTTCGCTACGTGAAGGCTGCTCGACGCTGCCAGCCTGTCTATCGCGCTAGAGTTATTGAAACATTGGTGGGCGAGTTGATAAAGCAATTTGTACGGAATGTTCAAGCAAAATGCACAGCGAAATCGAGCGGAGTTGCCGTCAGGAGCACGTTATGTGTCGATTGCGCCTGTTGTCGTCTGCTAGCCATCCATGTGTATATCTGCTTCTATGGTGAATTTTTTTCTTTTCGCGACTGTTCTATGGCCGCGGCGCACTCAAAATGACTTTCCTGCCCGTTTTCGATAACTGACTTCAGCGTTCGGGCTTCAGCTTCCATTTCTGTGTTAAAGCGCAATGAATGTACACCGCGTGCTGCACGTGTTCGGTTGCCAAGCCTGCTCCTTCGATTCAATTCATATGTTCGGAGCTTGACAAACGACGTGTGATGTCATTCAAATAAATTAAGTGGCGTTACCGGCAACAACGTTTGATTAAATACACATTTTTAGCAGCTGCTGTGTAAGCGCGTCGTAAGTACTTTAAATTGAAACACGAAATAAACAGGGTGAGTCTAAAGGGGTTGCACGAAGGGGATATGAAATATCGGTAGGTTGTCCGGAGTGATTTTCTTTTGTTTTTGTTCTATTTTTTTTGTAACATATTTTAATCCTAACGTTAATAAATCGACGTTTGTTCACTCGTTCACGGTGGTCTGAAAATATGCTGGACAGAATTAGTGTAATCATACTAACGTTGATAAATATAAAGCTTTCACATCGAAAGATGTATTTGCAATAAAATACTGTAAATCAGTCTCAACGGTCGACTCCTGATGTGGCTTGGTGCGATCACTGTACCAAAGAGACTCGATTTCCTTATGCATTTGCCTAAGTTGACTCGAAGGCGAAAGCCATCTTTTTCTTGAGTCGATGTATTGTTCCTTCGCCGCCCCCCCCTCCGAATGCTTTCTGGACGTAGTGTGGTTTTGCATTGAAGCTTTCTACACATCACCTGGTTTTGCATCGCCTCCGAGATCGGCCCACCAATCACGGAGGCAATGCAAAGCGACGATGTCATGTGATGACGTAATCATGTGACATGACGTTATGACGTCACAAATTTTGTCGGTCTGGGATGTCATGATGACGTGATCATCTGATGAATTTTCGCATGACTCGTGTTGACGCTGGCGCGGGACGCCGACGGTCAATTTTCGGAATTTATGTGGAATCTAAGGCTCCCACCTCAAAATATTCAATCTTGTTACAGGCCGGTAAAGAATCACAATAATCAGCCACAGGGGCCAAAAGAATGGTGGGAAAGAGCTCTCTTTCTCCTCTTCCTGGACACATTCGCCGATTTTTCCTAATGTTTACGAAGCTGTACTATCGGTGTCAAGTGAAACGCGAACACTGCAGCGGATCGCGTTGCCCAAGCATTAGAAATATAGTGCGCGCCATCCTGTAATTACCATTGGCAGGCTCGCACAGTCGAGTAGGCAGCACTGCGCTATCGAAAACATGAATGCGGCTCATGAACGTATCTATCTCTAATCATAAGAGTCGAAGTGTACCACGCGCACCACTGCTGGCGTTTCATTCCGAGCGATCTTATTAGATGTGAAGCATCTTATGGCGAAGCTTAATCCGGTGGTGGTGTGCGGCGTGGCCTCCCTTACTGCGCATGCGCAGACCCTTTAAAAAAATAAAAATAAAAAAAAACCTCCTCTCCCCCTCTCTCTCCTCTAGGCATCCCTCCCCGCGGCAACCACACCCTCACTGCGCATGCGCCTCCCCTCCTCTCTCCCCTCCTATGCTCCCCCCCTCTCTCCTCTGGGCATCCCTGCCTGGGCTTCCACTGCGCATGCGCGTCCCCCCCTCTCTCACCCCTCCTACGCTCCCCCCTCTCTCCTCTAGGCATCCCTGCCCACAGCGTCCACACCCCACTGCGCATGCGCGTCCCCCCCCCTCTCTCTCTCTCCTCTCCTACGCTCCCCCCCTCTCTCGCCTCGTGACGCCGACGCAGGCAGCGTCTGCTAGCGAGTTTCTTGGTTGAAAAAACCGACTGCTCGCGCTGCACAACCGTTCACTGTGCATCCCGTATATATGGCAATGGATCTTGACCTCCAAGGTGGTGCCGGTGGGAGATTTCTCCTGTGCGTTGTTGAACAATAAAAATTCGCAGCGTGCGCGTTAACTAAAAGCGCACTGCGGGTCTCTGTGTCCAGTCGGAGTCTTCTGTCTCTCATTGCCCATTAGCAGCGATTGGCATGTTCCAGTAGGAAGCACCGCTCCATCACTGCGTGCTTTGCGCCTTCTCAGTTTTCTCTCCTGCGCAAAGCTGCGATAGCGCCAGCGTCAACGCCACCGCCAGTGTAAGCGTTAGCGCCCGCTGCTTCACATCTACACATGGTTGCCTTTAGCGGGAGATGGTGTAATTTTTTTTTTTTGCATCCAGCTCGCCCAATCTATGCCAGTGGTCCGCAATAACCCGCTGGTCGATGAACTTATCGATTTCATTTTGTCGGCTGTCGTGTCTGCACAAGTCCACATGACTACAAATGGGAGTGGAGCGCGATTTTTCGTTCATCTCAAGTCTGTTTACACAACGCTGATTTTTGCGAATAAGCCGCAAAATTGATCGCGCTGCGATTTCAAAGCAGCGGACACTCTCTTTAACTCACTTGGCGGGGGCGTTCGCGCTTTCACGTAAGCTATTTCAACGCCATTCAGCCCAGTGAGCGACGCTACGAACTCGGGGGTTATGAACCTGACCGCGATGGCTGTTGTTATACAGAAGATATGTTAAATGTTAACGTTTCTTAAACTCATGTAATGCTAGCAGTCATCTCAAGAAATATCATAAGAAGAAAATGCAGCTAGTAGTCGAGGAACGCCGTGCGACGCGAGGCGAACTATAACGAAAATGCTGCTGTTTTAGCCAGAGCGTAGCAGACTACAAAAGCCGAATCCCCGCCCTTGCGTCACCGGAGCGCCGTTAGCAGTGCCGCCATCGGTCGCACACGAGGCGAATAGCCATGGAGAAGGAGAGCGATATTGCTGCTCAGCGGCGCAGAAGAGCGGAGAAGCTTAACTCATCTGATCCCGAAGTAGTTTTCTGGCAATTAGCGGTTGATCATAAGAACAACGAACTGAAGAAGGCTAAACGTGCTGCGGAGACACCGGAACAAAGGGAGGAACGTCTAACATAGTGGCGTCGCGATGAGGCTGAGCGATGGTGCTCGACCATCACAGCAGCAGCAACAACAAGACGCGGTCGATGACGTCAAGGCTCGCCGATTGACTAGCGAAAGCGCCAGTGCGACTCGGACCATCGAGATGGACTTCATGAACAATCCGTTTGGATATGTGTGCGACATGGGTGAATGACTGTGGCACATGAAAGACTTGACGCCGGTAAGTAGTGCCGTGCGTGAAACGTTGAGTTTAGCGGCGCCGCCTAGCTCGCACTACGTATATACGGGCATAGCCGAGCTAAGCCTCTGCTCAATTTTTTCTCCCCACACACCAACCATTATTTGTCATTTCTGTTGTCTCTTTTTCCACTGTATAAATGGTAAAGTACTGATGTTGTCAAAGCGGTATATTATATCCAGAAAATTATTCCCGCGCACCATTTCCCCAATTAGGCTTCACGAAGAGCGGGGCAGTTTCGCAGAGAATTGTGCTTCGGCGCATTTATCCCTCAAGTTACTGCACAAATCTAAATAAACAAATGATGCCTGTCAAGCTGAAATCGCTTTTCTAGAAAACCAGAAAAACAGAAGACTACCTTACATTTTGAATGACAGGCTTTTTTTCATTTGAATGAGACAAAAATTCAGAAGGTTCAGTAAGAAATGGAACAAATTTCAGACATTGAGGCACCACTGCCACCTTCAGAAACCGCAGTAAAACAATGTTGCTCGAGCTTACATAGACATAGTTGAGGTAGCAGCCCCTTAGCGTTGCACTAATCATGACAGCTGATGCGGAGAGAAGTTTTTCTGCAGAAGAAAACGTGGGACTTTCGTGTCCCGCTGTCGCACAAAGGTAAAAATCGAAACAAAAACTGTGAAAATGGAAGTATATGCAAAAATATATATACATACTTTGTGTACACACGAAAGTTCAGCCTGTAACTATCGAGGACAATCTGTCACACTTCAAAATTCACTTTGTAAGAATTAGAACCATTCAATTACATCTCTGAAATACATAAAGAAATATAATCCACACTTACAGGTCAACCACAGAATATTGTAAACACCACGCCATTCTCTCCCACTCTCAACCACTAAATATCAATAACATAATAAAAAAATAAAAAAAAACAGAAATGCAAGAATGATTGCAACTCTACGTACATTCTCCGCATCTGCTAGTAAGAAGTAACGCAACTCACATTCAAACTAACTTGACACTAACGGGGCGGGGGGGGGGGGGGGGGGGGCAGTAATCAAAAGTTTTTTTTTTATTTTTCAGAGCAATAAGTGCGTAAGAGAAGATGTTAAAACCAGCAATCAACAGCCTACTGCCACAGAAAACAACACAAGCAAGAGACTCCAGGAATAGAACACTGAAGAGCTCAAGCACTGAAGAAATACAAGCAGCAGCCTCCAGTTCTAGCGACCATCCGCAATGATTCATCAGCGGAAGATTAAACTCGATGAAATATGTTAGCAGGAAGAATACCATTGCAAACACGGAACAGTAGCTTTTTTTTTTTTTTGGTCCGGTTTATTGGGGGTTGGGGTCCCTTTCTCCTTTCTTTTCAAAATTTCACTTGCCCTGTTCATTTTTCTTTTCTAATTGGCATTGCCTGCTATATTCTTATGGTGCGGGCGGAGGCTTTATTTTTTCATACCTCACAATAAAGAATGTCGCACAAAGGATTAATCAAGAGGCGCTCCTATATTTAAAAACAACGCGCTCATATTCTGCACCGCACGCAACCTATGAATGTATGCTCTGAACCAGCAAAAATGCAAATAAAAAAATGCTACCCAATTTTTTTTCTCACATCGGAATGTTCATTGCGCTAATGTATTCTGCATTACCATAAATGACTAGCAACTTCGAAGTCCGCGGATTTCGAGGAAAAACCAGCGGCGCGCGCGTTTTTTCTTCTCCGCTTGCCGACTCTCACGTCAGAGGACGCTTCAGTGCTGTGCCCGATTTTGAGACTTTATTAGGACGCCCGAGCGAGCGCATTTTCGCCTCCACAAGAATTCTTGCTCCATGGCCCAGACAGCGAAAAAAAAAAAACACAGCATATCCACGGAATGAATGATGATGAGTGGGCGAAGCTGCGGAGGTTCATCGGTAAACCGTGAATCTTCCGTGAATTCTGCCCGGTACATCATCACCGACGTGAGATCGGGCGCGTTTATACTAAAGGGTCGATGAGAGTTATGGTGACTGAAGCAATCATGGTTATACCGTGAAACCTTCAGTCGTTTCGCCCAGCAGTAATCAAAGCGATAGTGTGTGTGAAATTTTATTCAAACTTCAACGACCAGTCGTCGTCCATGGTCCGCCAAGCAGCACGATCCGGCAAGCGCACTCGTACGGCGGTCCG
>JALIZH010013663.1:0-61753 GCA_030522465.1 Rhipicephalus appendiculatus
AATCCACCTGTGATGATGACCTTGAAGAAATGCCAAGTTGGCCTTTCATATTTGCTAAAGGTATGCTATTCTCTCCATCTAAACGTGAGCAAGTTTTAAAACCTAAATTTTCAACTTGCAGGTGGTGGTTTCCTAACAGCGAAGTCCTTCACCGTTTGCATTGACAACGTTCCTCTAATGCACGCATCGAGTCCGAGAGAGGCGTTCAAAGTGTTATTCCTGGCACACTTCGCATTCAACGTTCCCTACCCAAAAGAGACAAGTCTCACCTTGGAGTTTACTCAGAGGGTGAGAATGAAGCTAAATCTTTGACACAGTACGACACAGTACTGTAGCCAATAACTGTAGCTTTCCGATAACATTTTTTTAATTTCTTACATTGGTCACATAAACTGCCTTCATTTATTGAGATGGCTTCATTTGGTTAAAGGGAAAACAAAGCATTTTGGAACAAAATTACTAGTATTGAACCGCGATCTGTTTAATGATATGCTTCCTGTTTTAAGGTATACTGGTTGCGAGAAACGCAAGTATACTGGCTGTCAGTGCATAGACATTAGAAGCTTCAAATTCAACCTTTAGTGCTAGAAAGGTTAGGAGTTTAACTTTACACTGATGTGGCGATATCTTATTTAAAGTGAAGGTAATTAAAGGAAAGATCCATGTATGCAGAAAGGTATATTCTTAATGAAGAGCAAGTGGGTTTCTTTGTAGTTACACCGTATCTAACAATATTCTGGTACTTCTGCACTGCTAAGCACAAGCCTCTTCTTTTTAGGTCAATTGCCACTATCAATCCCGGAAGGGGCACAAAGGTTGAGCGGACACGTGGGAAACAACACAACCTGAACCCGAAAGTGGCTTCATTGATTAGCACCCTCAAGGACTACGACTTTTGACCAACTTTTTGACCATCCGTGCCGGCCAACTCGCTCGGTTTCTCTGATTGATGCCTGCATCTGGGTCCCTTGCGATAGTGAGGGCATATGCCACAAATGTGCCAAAACAGCCCTAACAGCCAGTTTTTTTTGTTTCGTTTTGTTTGTCGCGTACCAAATGCCTCGCCCCACATGGCACAAATCTCTCGTTCTCAAGATCCGCACGTTCGCAAGTGCCTGAACTTTTATGGTCTACTTCAATAAACGTGTTTGCATTTCACTCTATGATGTACTGAATTAACGAATTTCCGAGAGAGCATACACGCTATATAAAGGGGAAAGTGCAGATGCAAAAAAAATAGTCCTTTCGAGATTTTCTGTTCTTCCACCACAAACATTTTAATTTTGCATAACCTATAACATTACGGAATATTAGGAAACTGACGTTGCTGCATGCGAAGAGAAATACAATTTCTAAAATTTCTTGTTACCTATAGAACAGAAAACTTATTGTATTTACAGATACTTTCTGTGCTAAAAACAAATAACTTTTGAAATCACAAGAGATTTCTGTACTGCAAATACAGAAGTTTAGTAATATTACAGAAATTCTCTGTTAGTCAGAACAGAAAAAGTTTATTTAAAGTAACAAAAGTTTTCTGTTACTCATAACAAAAAAAATTCTGCGAAATTACAAAAATTTTCTGTTACTGATAACAGAAAAAACCAGCGAAATCACAAAAATTTTGTGTTACTGAGAACAGAAAAATTATGCAAAATTACCGAAATTTTCGGGAATAAAAACAAAGTGTAAACAAAAAAAAACTGAAATTTTCTGTTAGCAGGAACAGAAGAGCTATGTAAAAAATACAGAAAGCATAAAAACAGAAAACAGAAGCAAACAGAAATTTTCTGGCAGGCCAGCTGCCAGAAAATTTCTGTTTTTTTCAGGAAAAATTTTTTACAGTGCACCGTGGCGGGCCAGTCGCACAGTCAAGATAGACGCGATCTTCCTTTCCAGATAACAATCGCGTCTTTATTAGACACAAATGAACGGCTGCCGGCAGCGAATGACATGCCAATAATGGCAAGAGCGCTAAGTTTCTTTCAGAATTCACATCTTCACTCCGAAAAAATGTGAAATAGACCTAGACGCAGGCACAGTTTGACCACTTTTACTGCCGATTTTAAATGCGAAGCATTTTTTTGCGTACTCTAAGCACTTTTGAGTTTCTATCTGCGTATCTATCTATCTATCTATCTATCTATCTATCTATCTAGCCGCCTACGTCTGGGTGCTCTCGTGATGGCCTCCTTAACTTGGGGTAGACCAAAATTTGTATGGGAGGGTAAGGTGTACTGACGAATATGTCTGGCTGGTCATGATATGAATAACGTGAAAATCCCGTCGCGTACGTCGTCAAACTCTTTTCTCCAGACACGTGTGGCTCATACCCGTATAACACGGGCCGCGGAATACGGGTATGCGCCACTGGACTTAGACAATTTATATCTACTCAGGAACGGCGAGAACAGGCATTGGTAATTTAAATGCGAGAGCGTTAAGAGAAACTGACATCGGTGGCGTGAACACAGGTAATTTAAAGACGACAGCGTTAAGAAAGACGGACACTAACAGCGTTGGCGGCAGGAATACAAATAATAGAAATCAAAGTCACAGCAGGAATCGAACCCAAGCATTCTGCGTGGCATTCAAGCATTCTACCACACAGCCACGTCAGGTCTCGAAATCACTTTGGAAGAACACCCTATGCCGGCGCAATGTTGGTGAAACGTATATTGTGGTTGCAGTGCTGGTTATCTAATTTTATAAACAATACATACGTACTCCTACGACGAAGGAGTAATTTGGGGTTAACGTCAGTTGTATACTCAAGCGCCATCCTCTGTAGTTGGCGTACGTAGCACGATCTAGGGCTACCATCCTTGCAAGCGCAAGCTCTACATATCAGCTTACGGCTTCTGGTGTTGGCAATACCCATGTTTCTGTGAGCATCGTTACACAACTGTAAAACACTGTTTATATGAAACATAGGCGACTGTTCAACCTGTCTGTGCGTGCAATATTTGTACATATCTTTAGCGTCATTTCATAACGTTTCGCTTAATAAAAAATTACAACCCAGTCACCTTATCTCCGGATGCTCCGCATAGCATTGATTCCCATGGTACTTGGGATTTGCCTAATTTTTTTTAATAGCCGTTTCTCGCTCTTGCTACTGGTCAGCATGTACACAGGTTTTATGATGACTATTTCGAAAAATACGTGCGTACATGATTGAATATTTAGTAGCGTTTTCGCACGAGCGGGCGTGCCAGGGTACAGATTCGCAGTTCTATCGACACCTAAAACTAAAAACCGCTCAGCCAAATACAAATACAATGCACTGAAAAAATATGCCAGTGTGTTAGTTCACCAAGGCGTACCAAATTACCGACTTAAAATTGTGCATTCTTACATATGAGTCGGAGAAGCATGGCTAGTGCAATAAGGTTGAGAGCTGGGCTAGTTGGTGACTGATCATTATACGTATATGGTGAGGTGACGAACATTGGACAGGGGCTAAGGGTAGCGAGTGTTGTGTCTTTCTTGTCCCCTTAGTCCCCGTGCAAAGTGCGCTACTTCACCATATATGTATAATTGCGGCGCGCCGCCGGCAGTCTTTCATTTTAACCCGAACGGGGAATCGGGCATAAAATACATCACTTCACTGGGGAAGCTTTTCTCGATGTTTCGGTGTAATGGACTCTCCATTTCAGCCGCCGCTAATTGGAAGGTGCTCGGCCAGCTGTGTGCCCTCCCTTTCCGATACTTCCTCTTCCACGTCATTATGATGTCACGAAGTTTTCAAAACTCTTGACTCAAATTTGAGGAACATAATGCGCTTTTAACATAGAGGGAAAAAAATAGTCGAGAGCACGCGTAGCATCTATAAGTCAATCTCCTCTGAAGCCACTACCACTTCGGGCTCATGTCACAATTCCCATCATGCTCTTGTTTGTTTACCTTTTTTTTTGGTGAGCTCATGTGAAAATGAAAGAAAAGTTCACGAGCGCGCGCGCCTCGCGTCTGCAAACAAACCTCCTCCGACGCCACTCCCCTCTCGTGCTCCGAGTTCTGGTCAAAGTTTCCATCATGCTCCTGATTCATTCTTTATGGCTGGGGAGTTATTGTCTATGTGTCCCCCCTAGTGGACTGTCCATTTCGGCCGCAGCTGATTGGCTGGAGTTCAGTGACCAGTGCTCTCCCTGTTTTCGGATCTTCTTCCGCAACGTCATTTTGATGTCACGAAGCTTTTACAACTCTCGACACTAATGAGAGGGACGGTACACGCTGCAACGCAACGAAGCAGCGCCCAGACATTCCACTTTTGGGCGTACCTCTCGGAGGCTGTGCATCAGTTCTGATTGCGTGAGCCATCGAATTAGGTTTAATGTGGCCGCCCGTCTAACGCACCTGTAAAGGTCGGTACGCATTCCCTCCGTCGTTCTCAAACATCTGGGACACATTCCTCCATGGATTTACGTAGTGGCTACTGGCAAATCGCCGTTGACGAACGGGACCGCGAAAAGACGGCTTTTATTACTCCTGACGGCCTCGACGAGTTTAAGGTCCTGCCTTTTGGTCTATGCTCAGCGCCAGCTACTTTTCAAAGGATGATGGATACGGTTCTGTCGGGGCTCAAGTGGAAGTCATGTCTTGTTTACCTTGACGACGTGGTGGTCTTCTCAGACACGTTTGAACAACACGTCGAGCGTCTGCAAGCAGTTCTTCAGGCAATTAGAACAGCTGGGCTTTCTCTCAAACCTGAGAAATGCCATTTCGGATACGAAGAACTGAAATTCCTCGGCCACGTCGTGAGCCATGCCGGCATCCGCCCAAACCCTGAGAAAACCAGCGCTGTTGCCGCATTTCCCGTGCCAACCAATAAACGTGACCTACGCCGATTTCTGGGGCTCTGTGCGTATTACAGGCGCTTCGTCAAAAACTTTTCGAAGGTCGCTGAACCCCTCAACCGACTTACAAAAGACGATGTCCCGTTTGTTTGGGGTCCGGATCAGCGCCATGCCTTCGACACTCTCCGAAACCATCTCCAGGCTCCACCCGTACTGGGTCATTTTGACGAAAACGCTGACACGGAGTTGCACACAGACGCCAGCAACGTCGGACTAGGAGCCGTATTGGTTCAGTGGCATAATGGCGTAGAGCGCGTGATTGCATATGCAAGCAGAACGTTGTCACCTGCCGAGAAAAACTATTCTGCAACAGAAAAAGAATGCCTAGCTGTTGTATGGGCCATAACAAAGTTTCGACCCTACTTATACGGCCGCCCATTCAGGGTAGTTAGCGACCACCATTCTCTGTGCTGGCTCGCGAATCTCAAAGATCCCTCAGGTCGTCTTGCACGATGGAGCTGACTGTCTTTCACGTGCACCAGTCGACAATGCCAACACTGACCTTGAAGAGGACGACACTTTTCTTTCTGCCGTGTCAGCAACCAACTTAGCTCAGCAACAGCGTGACGACTCGGAGCTCAGTCCACTCATTGAATACCTAGAAGGGCGCGAATCCAACCTTCCTCGTTGTTTCGCCCGCTCGCTTGCCTCCTTTTGTTTCCGGCATGGAGTCCTTTACAAGAAGAACTTTCAACATACGCAAGCTACATACCTCCTAGTTGTGCCAACCTCGCTTCGTGACGAAATTTTACGTGCTTGTCACGACGAACCATCCTCCGGACACCTTGGCTACACGCGCACGTTGGAACGAATTCGTCGCTCCTACTATTGGCCAGGTCTCGCGAAAACTGTGAAGCACTACGTTCGCACATGTCGCGACTGCCAACGACGTAAGACTCCACCTGTACGACCAGCGGGACTGCTACAACCAGTAGCCACACCGAAAACACCATTCCATCAGGTTGGCATGGACTTGCTGGGACCATTCCCCATGTCTTCGTCTGAAAATCGGTGGATTGTGGTCGCTACTGACTACTTAACACGATACTGCGAAACGAAGGCACTACCAACAGCTACCGCCGCGGACGTCGCCCATTTCTTTGTTAACAGCATTGTCCTCCGACACGGTGCGCCAGCTGTCCTCATCACTGACCGTGGAACTGCTTTTACCGCAGCGATGCTACAGGAAGTGTTGAGGCTCAGTGGGACGGAACATCGCAAAACAACGGCATACCACCCCCAAACAAACGGGCTCACCGAACGATTAAACAAGACGATTGCAGACATGCTGTCCATGTATGTCACCGTTGACCACAAGAACTGGGACGATATCCTACCTTACGTCACGTTTGCTTATAATACTGCGGTTCAGGAAAGTACAGGTTTCACGCCCTTCCGCCTTGTCCACGGCCGAGAAGTAACCACAATGCTCGACGCCATGCTTCTTCCCGACAACCTGGGAATGTTCAACACGGACGCTGCCATGTTCGCTCAACGCGCTGAAGAGGCCCGCCAACTCGCGCGACGCCGTATCCAGTGTCGCCAAACTGCGGACGCACGCCGCTACAATCTTCGCCACCGAGAAGTCACGTTCAACCCAGGCGATGAAGTGTGGGTGTGGACCCCCATCCGACAACGCGGCCGGTCAGAGAAGTTGCTGCGTCGCTATTTCGGGCCCTACAAGGTTTTACGGCGACTCGGTGAAGTAACCTACGAGGTTGTCCCAGAAGGCACCTCAAGAAACTCTCGTCGGCTTCCACAAACTGAGGTCGTTCATGTTTCCAGACTGAAACCGTACTTTTCTCGCTGTGACTCGACTGCTGAGTGACTTTACACTACATTGACGACTTAGCGTGTTTCCTTTTATTTTCTCTTTTCTATTTTGTTGTTTCTTGTTTATTTTCATTTGACACCTTGTTTGATCGCGGCCGACCGAGTTATTTCGCGTTACGACACATGTTTGTCGATTGTATAGTGTCTTCTTTTTTTTCTTTCACTGTAACGTACTGCATCGAGACGATGCATCTTTGGGAGAGGGGGTAATGGCACATGTCATTTATGAACCACCTGCTGTGGCACATACGCGTTTTAGGAGTGAAGGAGAAGATAAAAAAACGTTTTTGCTGCTCTGGTTCTGGAGCGCACGTCGACGCCCGGCTTTCTGTCTTGTTTCGCCCGCGACAATATGAAGTGCAGACTTGACAAGTTTCTGTTCCTGTAAATTTTGTCCACTTTGTTCTTACGCTGGGAATGTGCTGGCGGGTTCGGTGCGTCGGCGTGGTATATATATATATTCATGTGGCAGCAGGAAGCACAGGACCGTGTTGACTGGCGGAACATCGGAGAGGCCTTTGCCCTGCAGTAGGCGTAGTCAGGCTGATGATATATATATATATATATATGCAGAAAAAGGTGTCCTTGGATGCAGTAGAAGTAATACTACGAAGTAGAGAACGTGCAAAACAAAAACTTTTTTTTTAATTTTTCCAACGTTTCAGCCGGTGCCCGGCTGAAATGTTGGAAAAATGAAAAAGTTTTCGTTTTGCGTGTCCTCTACTTCGTAATATATATATATATATATATATATATATCATCATCAGCCTGTCTACGCCCACTGCAGGGCAAAGGCCTCTCCCATGTTCCGCCAATCAACCCGGTCCTGTGCGTTCTGCTGCCACGTTATATCTGCAAACTTCTTAATCTCATCTGCCCACCTAATTTTCTGTCTCCCACTCACGCGTTTGCCTTCTCTTGGATTTCCAGTCAGTTACCCTTAATGACCAGCGGTTATCCTGCCGACGTGTTACGTGCCCGGCCATATCCATTTCTTCTTCTTGATTTCAACTATGATATCCTTAACCCCCGTTTGTTCCCTGACCCACTCTGCTCTCTTCCTGTCTCTTAAGGTTACACCTATCATTTTCCTTTCCATCGATCGCGGCGTCGTCCTCAGTTTAAGTTGAACCCTCTTTGTAAGTCTCCAGGTTTCTGCTCCGTAGGTAAGTACCGGTAAGATGCAGCTGTTATATACCTTCCTCTTGAGGGATAGTGGTAGACTACCATTCATGATTTGATAATGCTTGCCGAATCAGCCCCATCCCATCCTTATTGTTCTAGTTATTTCACTCTCATGGTTCGGCTCCGCGGTTACTACCTGTCCTAAGTAGACGTACTCCTTTACAACTTCCAGTGTCTCGCCACCTATCGCAAAGCGGTGTTCTCTGCCAAGATTGTTCCACATTACTTTAATTTTATGCATATTAATTTTCAGACCTACTCTTCTACTTTCCGTATCCAGTTCAGTAATCAAAAGCTGTAATTCGTCTCCCGCCTTACTCATCAATGCAATGTCATCAGCGAATCGCAGGTTACTGAGATACTCTCCATTAACTCTTATCCCTAACTCTTCCCAATCTAGGGCCCTGAAAACCTCCTGTAAACACGCGGTGAATAGCATTGGAGAGATCGTGTCTCCCTGCCGTACGCCCTTCTTTATTGGGATTCTGTCGCTTTCTTTATGGAGGACTATAGTGGCTGTGGATCCGCTGTAGATTTCTTCCATTATGTTTATATAGGCTTCGTCGATGCCCTGATTCCGCAGTGCCTGCATGACTGTTGATGTCTCCACCGAATCAAATGCCTTCTCGTAATCTATGAAGGCTATGTATAGGGGTTGGTTGTATTCCGCGCATTTCTCTATCACCTGATTGATAGTATGAATATGGTCTGTTGTTGAGAAGCCTGTACGAAATCCTGCCTGGTCCTTTGGTTGATTGCACTCTAATGTCGTATTAATTCTGTTAGCAATTACTTTTGTAAATAGCTTGTAGACAACGGACAGTAAGCTGATGAACCTGTAATTTTTCAGGTCCTTGACGTCCCCTTTCTTATGGATCAAGATTATGTTGGCATTCTTCCAAGAATCTGGTATCCTCCCTGTCGAGAGACACTTCGTATACAGGGTGGCCAGTTTTTCTAACATAATCTCTCTCTCTCTCTCTCTCTCTCTCTATATATATATATATATATATATATATATATATATTTGGGGTTTAACGTCCCAAAACCACGATATTATTCTTCGGGATGCCGTAGTGGAGGGCTCCGGAAATTTTGACCATCTGGTGTTCTTTAACATGCATTGACATCGCACAGTACACGGGCCTCTACCATGTCGCCTCCATCGAAATGCGACCGCCGCGGCCGGGATCGAACCCGGGACCTTTCGGTCTGCAGTCGAGCACCCTAACCATCACGCGCAACTGACTGATAGGTAACGCCTCTTGCCTGGGAATGCGCACATAAGTATTTTAAAGGGGCCCTGCAACACTTTTTGAGCATGCTCAGAAAACGCTGCCTATCGGTAGTCCAGGCTCTCGAGAACACGCGAGCCAAATATTATAGCGCAGCACGCGGCGTGGAATTCATAATAAATTCTCAAAGTCAGCCAGAACTTGCTTTCTCTTCTCTCAAAAATCACTCGTCAGTGTCGTCACCGACGAGAGTATCACTCGCATCAGCCATTGGCTGATTTGAGCATGGCGCGCTCGGTAGTTAGAGAGGCCGCCGCGGGAGGCCGCGACTTGTCCACGCGTGCGCGCGCGATCGCAATGAAAATTGGCGTATTCGAAGAAAAAAAAAAAGAGAAAAAGCGCTCAAGATCACGAGGCGCGCGTGACGTATTTTCTTTCCCCGTGCCATCCCTCCCTGCTTAGCTTCCAGCGCTTTCGACGGGACGAGAAAAGAGAGAATGCAATTGCAGCGTGCGAGAAATATTTGTAACTCCACTCGTACTGGACGGATTTCAAAAATTTTTGCGGCAGTGAATTCGTGAGGCAATAAGCTCCTTTAGTGAATCCATTCCATGGGTACTTGAAAAAGTGTTGCAGGGCCCCTTTAAGTGCGGAACAATTTAGAGGCCCGGGCTGTCGTATGCTGTCATAGTAGGCTGTCATAGCTTTAACGTAACGCAGGAAAAACCACTAATGGTAAAGTCATCTGTCGCATATTCGGCGCGCGCTCACTGCAAGGAGAAGCTTTCTTCCTCTTGTTCGTCGAGCGCCTTGGTTAGGGGCCCGGGTTGTCGTATGTTGTCGTATGCTGTCGTCGCTTGGTGTAACGCAGGCAAAACCACGTATTAAAATATAAAAAAGGAAGCAAGCAAAAAATAGAAAGAGAGATAAAGAAAGCAGAGGCTAGCATAACTTATGACCCTTTCCAGCCCGTCAGTCTTCTGCACAAGGATTGCACCAAGACCTACGCTGCTTGATTCGGTGTGGATTTCGGCATTGCCGTATTAGAGGCGTCTATAGTCGCCAACTGAGTTCTTGAAATGCTTCGATTTGCGTCGTTTCACAACTGGATTGCACTTCAGTGTTTCTGAGGTGCGTTAGCAACGAGGCGATTCGTGAAATCCTCGACGAAGCGTCCGAAGTACGCGCGCAAGCCGAGAAATCGGCGTACGGTCTTCTGGGCGGTGGGAAGGCAGCGATGGCAGCTGTTTTCCGCGGGGCTAGGCGAACACCATTCTTGAACACGCAGATGCTGGTCGCCCTGGATGGCGTGTTCCAAGTCTGTGGGTTCTTCGGTGCCGACCGAAATGATGAAGCTGGAGATAGGCCGAACGGTGACCTGCTCTTCTATCAGATTTATAGCATGGGCCGCTGGCGTCGTGTGGAGCGGCAGTGCTTCTTCTCAGGTTAGTCTTACTGACTAAGACGCCTGGTCGATCACCGCGCCATGTTGACTTAGGAGTTCTATCTCAAGCATAGGTCGGCGAACTCACTCATGAGTCGACTCACTCGGACTCACTCAGACTCAGATCAAGCCGTGAGTCCGAGTTTGAGTGAGTCCGGGTGAGTAATATTTTCGTGAGTCTGAGTCCGAGTGAGTCAGGCTGAAGAAAATTTTCGTGAGTGTGAGTCCGAGTGAGTCCGGCTGAGGAAAATTTTGGCGAGTCTGAGTCCGAGTGAGTCCAAAGCGCCAGATATATTTCTTGAGTGAGTCTGAGTGAGTTCTACTTTTTTTGCCGACCTATGGTCCTATCCACTGATCTCCAGCATTACTATAAGCCTTACCTGGATTCATGTTTATACTCTCCTCTACTCACACCTATTCCGAAACAGTGTCGTTCATACACCGTTTCAATATTTATTGATCAGAGGCGCAAATTACGTAGAGGGGGTGCCTTGACATCCCCCCCTCCGCCAATTCTTCTAGGGAGGTTCTGGATAAATATATCTTATATTCTCATCTCTTTCAATAAAAATGACCTCACTGGTTTGCGAGAACTCATAACTAGTATTCGAACGTACGTTATCAAAAGGCGCCAAGAAGAGCACCGAATACGTGAGGTATTTATGTTAAAGCGCATTGACACCATAGTCGAAAAAGCCAATTCTAGGCTAACGGACTCATGAGTCGACTCACTCGGACTCACTAAGACTCAGATCGAGTTGTGAGTCTGAGTCTGAGTGAGTCCGGGTGAGTAATGTTTTGGTTAGTTTGAGTCTGAGTCCGGTTGAAGAAAATTTTCTTGAGTGTGAGTCCGAGTGAGTTCGGCTCAGGAAAAATTTGGTGAGTCTGAGTCCGAGTGAGCCCTAAGCGCAAAGTATATTTCATGAGTGAGTCTGAGTGAGCTCCAAACATTTTGCCGACCTATGATCCCAAGTATCAGAGCCCTGGAGCAAGGCTGTAGGATTACAAAGCTCGCAGCGTAAGTCTGGTTATTGATGGTGACTCTTGCTGTGCAGACTCGGGTGGGCATTATTGGATGCCCTCTAGCGGTGCAAATTTTGGGGGCCTTCCCAAGAAGTTTCGAACTTCCTCAACTTGGCGGCGAACGGTGCACTGACGACGGAATAGTCGGCCCCAGAATCGACGAGAGCGGTGACGTTGTCGCCATCGATGAGGCCGTCGAGGTTGCCAGTTCGTCTTCTTGCGTTGCAGTTTGGTCGCGGCGTCGTATTACTGCTACGTCGGCTTGTCCCGCTGCTTCGATGTGGTGTCATCACGTCTTCCTCCGGTGGCGAAGTTTCTTCGTCCGGGCTCCGTTCGGCTTGCGGCGTGTTCTTGAGACTTCGTAGACGCGTCGTCGTTGGCGGCGGAGGATCTTCGGTATTTCGTCGTACAGCAACCGCCCCTCCATCGGTTGCTGTCCTTAGTGTTCCGCATAAGGGGCGGCCCCGAGCAGGGATGACGTACGGTCTGTGTAGTGGTGAGATGTAGTGGCCTGGCGAAGATGATCACTCCATCAAAAATCCCTGCAAAGGGGGTCTGCTGGACCTGCAAGGTATCTTGCTGGAGTTAAAGAATTTATAGGGGAAATGTCCCTGTACCCGCCGGTGTTTGCATGAAGTTAGACAATTCCAGCTGGGTGCCTTCCAGTACCCGCACGTCTCTAGACCCACGTTCTGCAATTGTACTGGCAATGTACCGTGACCAGGCCTTTGCATGGTGTTCGAATATTGCTACGGGGAACCGTCTGCGGGAACAGTTTGTGTCTTCCGGGGAGCATGGCCAGTTCCCTTCCAGACAGCCCGGTCAACCGGCAGCCACAAAGTTGGTCCTTGCGGGCGTCTGGATATCGCGCCTGTTTGAGCATACGTTTACCAGCGCTATGATTTATCTATATCTCACGCTTCCGTCTTTGGTATGACTTTGCCACCATTGTGATCCGCGCAGACATATGTGTGACTGAAATGATTTGGTCATCCACCGTGATAAGCAAAACTCCGTGTGGCAATCGACTCCGCGCTCTTAATTCCTTTGCATCATGCATATACCGCCGCATATAAAGATATATACATACTTATTTTTGTACGTCGTCATCGAGCTTGTTTGGCATTGAAGTTCACGAAGCCTTCGGCGCTTCGAAAATGATCCTTCAAAGTAAAAACATGTCGTACAAAAAAATCTCGCACGGCTCTGCATGGTGACTTCGCTTGCAGACCGGGTGTGCCGAGGCAACCGGCGGCGCTAAATATTGTGAGGATTTACGGGCTACAACAATGATACTATTATGAAGCACGCCGAAGAGGAGCACTATGCAAATGAGTTCTGCGAAATCCCGCCAGGTGGCGGAAGGGTTAAGAAAGGAAAAATAGACAACCAACCGTCTGTAGCACGAAGCCACAATGAAATCCGTGCGCACTTTTCAGAAATAAAACTTTTTAGTTGCCGAAAAATTAGTCCTGGTCCGGGGTTCAAACCCGGGACCAGCGCCTTGCCGGGGCGGTCGCTCTACCAATTGAGCTAACCAGCAAGCTAGCACTATAACTTTGACCTACAGAGGTTAGCCATGTGTGCAGCTATTTGGCATGGCTTAGCGGCTCAGCATAACCATGCGTTGCTCAGACACATCGAAGTGAGGCGGTCGCTGCCGGGAAACAGCTAGTTGTAACCAGAACAGGACCTTCAAGCTATATTATTTATACAAAATAGTGGAGCACATGACAGGCTGTCTTCTAATAATTGACTCAGCGAGTAAATAATTACATTACGGAAACGGCGACGGGCGAGATCACATGGACGCAGATCTCAACGCGGAGAGTAGCGTACGTCTATTGCTAAATTTCTGTCGAGTAAAATAGTAACAATAATACCTCCGGTTTAACGTCCTAAAATCACGATATAAATATGAGATGCGCCGTAGTGGAGGGCCCCGGAAATTTCAATCATCTGGTGTTTTTTGACGTGCAATCCCACAGTACACGGGCCTCCGCCACTTCGATGCAAGTGAAATGCAACTGCCGCGACCGGGATCGAACAGTCCAGTAGAAGGTAAACTGTGTCAAAAGCGCACACTCCTCAAGCGTACACGCTCTTATCTAAATTATTTGTGCACGTACTCATACACCCCGCAGAACACGATATGCTGCTTGTATCGTATGTATATAGTTGTACATAGCTGTTATCCACCACTCTCGGCTGGCAACCCTGGTTGACTGCGAGCCCGGGGATTGAACGCAATAAAGATCATTACGCACCTTGTAAGTGGCGATGCATGGTGTCAGAAGTGGTTCGGTGACTTTTTCGGCCGTTGGGCCACAAAGTAAGCCAGCGAAATGGAGTTTCTGAAGCCGCCCGCCCAGCTCGTACTATCGGGCAACGTCGCGGAGAACTGGAAGCGTTTTCGCCAACGATTTGAGTTGTTCCTCAAGGCGACAGAAAGTACCGGTGGACGCACAGACGCCCAGAAGATAGCCGTGCTTCTCCACGTGGCTGGTGAGGAGGCTCAGGACGTGTATAATACTTTTGAAGACACTTAAAAAAATTACACCATCTCCGGCTAAAGGAAACCATGTGTAGATGTGAAGCAGCGGGCGCTAACGCTTACACTGGCGGCGGCGTTGATGCTGGAGCTCATCGCAGCGTTGCGCAGGAGAGAAAACTGGGGAGGCGCAAAGCACGCAGTAACGGAGCGGTGTTTCCTACTGGAACATGCCAATAGCTGCTAATGGGCGAAGAGAGACAGAAGACTCCGACTGGACACAGAGACCCGCAGTCCGCTTTTAGTTAACGCGCACGCTGCGAATTTTTATTGTTCAACAACGCACAGCAGAAATCTCTCACCGGCACCACCTTTCAGGTCAAAATCCAGTGCCATATATACGGGGTGGCCAGTGAACGGTTGTGCAACGCGAGCAGTTGGTTTTTTCAACCAAGAAACTCGCTAGCAGACGCTGCCTGCGTCGGCGTCACGAGGCGACAGAGGGGGGGGGGAGCGTAGGAGAGGAGAGAGAGGGGGGGGACGCGCATGCGCAGTGGGAGTGTGGACGCCGCGGGCAGGGGATGCCTAGAGAAGAGAGGGGGAGGGGAGAGAGGAGGGGAGGCGCATGCGCTGTGAGGGTGTGGTTGCCGCGGGGAGGGATGCCTAGAGGAGAGAGAGGGGAGAGGAGGTCTTTAAAATTTTTTTTTGAATGGGTTTGCGCATGCGCAGTAAGGGAGGCCACGCGGCACACCACCACCACCACCACCGGATTAAGCTTCGCCATAAGATGCTTCACATCTAAAACACATATGATGCAATCTTGAAAAAGTTTGAAGATTACTGTATGACGAAAAAGAATGAAACCTACGAACGCTACGTGTTCCGCATGGGTGTTCAAGAGGAAGGCGAACCGTTCGAGCAGTTCTTCCGAGACCCGCAGCTAAAGATCCAGTCATGCCAGTTCTCCGACCTATAGGATTGACTTCTGCGAGACCAGATTGTGTAAGGCATTGCCGACTGCAAGCTACGTCAGCGAATGCTGCGGGAGCAAGACCTCATTGGCGCAAGTGGTTCGCATGTGTCGAGCAGAAGTGGCAAAGAAACGGGATGAAAAATTACACCATCTCCCGCTAAAGGGAACCATGTGTAGATGTGAAGCAGCGGGCGCTATTGCTTACACTGGCGGCGGCGTTGACGCTCTCGCTCATCGCAGCGCTGCGCAGGAGAGAAAACTGGGGAGGCGCAAAGCACGCAGTTATGGAGCGGTGTTTCCTACTGGAACATGTCAATGGCTGCTAATGGGCAATGAGATACGGAAGACTCCGACTGGACACAGATACCCGCAGTCGGCTTTTAGTTAACGCGTACGCTGCGAATTTTTATTGTTTAACAACGCACAGGAGAAATCTCCCACCGGCACCACCTTGCAGGTCAAAATCCAGGGCCATATATGCGGGGTGGCCAGTGAACGGTTGTGCAGCGGAGCAGTCGATTTTAGGGGCGAAGCTCCTTAAAGCGGCACCCGTTCGTCCCTCGTCGTTGTCGTAGTCGTAGTCGTAGTGCGTAACAAGTCTTACGCTTTGACCTCCAAGGTGGTGCCGGTGGGAGATTTCTCCTGTGCGTTGTTGAACAATAAAAAATTCGCAGCGTGCGCGTTAACTAAAAGCCGAATTCTTCTGTCTCTCATTCCTCATTAGCAGCCATTGGCATGTTCCAGTAGGAAACGTTAAAAAAAAAAGCCGACTTCTGCTGTCTCTCATTCCCAGTAGCAGCCATTGTTTACCTCCAAGGTAGTGCCTGGTGAGATTTCTCCTGTGCGTGATTAAACAATAAAAATTTTGTTCAAAACGCCGTTGATTGATGAAATAAACCAGCGAATGACGCCAGATGTTTTCTAAAAGCGAAACGAAAAGACGCCAGATGTTTCTAAAGCAAAACGAAAAGACGCCAGCTGCTTAACGAAAGACGCCAGGTGTTTTCTAAAGCAATGGTTTTATAATCAAAACCATATCGCGATACAGGTTTGTAGTTGACGATGCTCGTTGCCGTCGGTGTGTGCTCGTATGGATAAGGATGCCGCTGCAACCAGTGCAAGAACCACTTAGCTTACATTTCACCGACCACAAAGGGGTCATAATGAAAAAACAACGGAAACCAGCAATAAAAGTTTGATAAAACATTTAATCAATCGTTTCACGTCATTTTTATCGGGCGAATTAACGGAAGAAATTTCACGGTTTAACCGATGATTATTTCCAGGAGCTTCGCCCAATCTCATCATCATTCACCTCGTGGATCTGCCGTCAATTTTTTTTTCAACCAAGAAACTCGCTAGCAGACGCTGCCTTCGTCCGCGTCGCGAGGCGAGAGAGGGGGGGAGCGTAGGAGAGAGAGGGGGGGGGACACGCATGCGCAGTGGGAGTGTGGACGCCGCGGGCAGGGATGCCCAGAGGAGAGAGGGGGGAGTGTAGGAGGGGAGAGAAGAGGGGAGGCGCATGCGCAGTGGGGGTGTGGTCGCCGCGGGCAGGGATGCCTAGAGGAAAGAGAGAGGGGGAGAGGAGGTTTTCTTATTTTTATTTTTTTAAAAGGGTTAGCGCATGCGCAGTAAGGGTGGTCACGCCGCACACCACCACCGGATTAAGCTTCGCCATAAGATGCTTCCCATCTAAAAAAAATGCCCCCCACCTCCCCGAAGGGAATCGTGAGGAAATGCGAATGCATTTCGCTCGCGCTTCACTCCATTTATATACGGTGGTTGTGGTTCGAAGAAGGAAAAGGCGCCTAATTTCTGCAGCCTGGTCGGGAGCACGGCGCAGTGCCTGTTTTTTTTTTGCTTTTTTTTCTGTTTTTTTTCTTCTTTTTTATTTTGTTTAACTTATTTTAATTTTGTTTTGTTCATTTTTTTCCTTTTTCTATTTTTTCCTATTTTCTATTTTCTAAGTGGTTCTTGCATCGCATCGCGGGAGCTCCGCCGAGCTCCCGCGATGCAGCGCCCTCACACACCAGAGCGCGCTCCTCCTCTCCACTCACTATAACACCTGCCGAGGCCACCGCAGACAACGCCAACGCCGGATGCCTGACATAGCCCGACTAAGAAATGCATTCGCATTTAAAACTGGGGATGCGTAAAGCACGCAGCGATGGAGCGGTGTTTCCTACTGGAACATGCCAATCGCTGCTAATGTGCAATGAGAGACAGAAGACTCCGACTGGACACAGAGACTCGCAGTCCGCTTTTAGTTAACACGCACGCTGCGAATTTTTATTGTTCAAAAACGCACAGGAGAAATCTCCCACCGGCACCACCTTGGAGGTCAAGATCCATTGCCATATATACGGGGTGGCCAGTGAACGGTTGTGCAGCGCGAGCAGTCGGTTTTTTCAACCAAGAAACTCGCTAGCAGACGCTGCCTGTGTCGGCGTCGCGAGGCGAGAGAGGGAGAGGGGGGGAGCGTAGGAGAGGAGAGAGAGAGGGGGGCGCGCATGCGCAGTGGGAGTGTGGACGCTGCGGGCAGAGATGCCTAGAGAAGAGAGGGGGGGAGCGTAGGAGAGGAGAGAGAGGTGGGACGCGCATGCGCAGTGGGGAGTGTGGACGGCGCGGGCAGGGGTGCCTAGAGGAGAGAGGGGGGAGCGTAGCAGGGGGAGAGAAGAGGGGAGGCGCATGCGCAGTGAGGGTGTGGTTGCCGCGGGGAGGAATGCCTAGAGGATTGAGGAGGTTTTTTATTTTTTTTTGGAAAGGGTTTGCGCATGCGCAGTAAGGGTGGTCACGCCGCACACCACCACCACCGGATGAAGCTTCGCCATAAGATGCTTCACATCTAACACCTGCCGGCGCGCACACCTCCTCAACCTATCCTCCTCCTCCGCGGACAACGCCGCACAACGCCAACGCCGGATGCCTGACATAGCCCGACTATGAAATGCATTCGCATTTAAAACACCTATGACAGAGTGGGAATCGAACCCGGGTCTTCTGCGTGGCAGCCCAGCACTCTACCACTGAGCTACGCCGCTGCTTGAAACTGTGGTGCAAATTGACCCTATGCAGGCTTCATGTCGGGTAAGGAATCGCGTTAACGTGTTTTGTAAAGCGTTTTGGAACAGTAAAGTAAGAACCAGACTTCACACAATGCGAATTGCGTAACGAGTGGGGCGTTCAATGCTCCAACCCAATACAAAAGCCTCAGGCAAAATTCTTCATCGTCGTCAGCCACAGCATAAACAAAGTGCACTTAATGCGTTATAAGAGTGTGGGGGGGGTACCGTGCTTTTCTGAAGAATGACGAATAATGGCATAGTAGACGCTTCCCCACTACACAAAAATTATGACGATTTATGGCGTAGTTGGTACCATGCCAGTGCGCTTGCAGTAGTTTCCCCAAGAGTGTTTAAAAAAGGCTTTAAAAAGGCCGCTCTCCCAGCTTTCGCTGTGGCTGTGCTACGCGTTCCGTGCAGGCCTGGCGGTTTTTTGCTGGCTCTCTGCCCGGACAGCAAGAAATAAGTGGCATAATGTGTCATCGCTTAGTCTATTCTAACCCTGAGGGCAAATCATCAGGTATCTTCTTTCGCTATTATTTATATCGCTCGTTTGTTTTGATGCAGCTAGGACTACCGAAGCGGTAGCGAGCGGTAAAAGTGGTTTGATGTTAAATGAGCAGATGTCGCCACAGCATTAGCGTCGGTGATACGTTGACGATGCGAAACACCCTGAATATCTATATTGTTTTCTGTGCCAATAATTTGCTGTTCCACTCAGAATGGTACGCGATTGCTGCTGGTAGTGCGTCGACCGTGATGTCAAAAAAGAACTCGGTGAAAACGCCAGAATAAACGGTGTTATAGAAAGAACCGCGTTCCTCACAAACGCTAGCGAACACGTCCTGCACAAGTGGGTTTCCGAACATAAAGAAACGATGAGGGGGGCGTTCCCGCAGCGGTTTTTGCGTTTTGTATTAGCTCGAGGGAACACGTATCGACAAGGTAGGCGAGCCGACGACAAAGAAAGGCCGAGCAGAGGACGCGACGCGAATGAACGCACCTTGAGGGGGCTTTCACCTTTCCTATTGGCTAACAAGCCCTGGAGATTCCACAGTGCTGCAAGGTACTTAGCGTGTATTTCTTTTCGCTTTTTGGTGTTTTATTTGTAGGCGGACGCGACGCTGTGCCCGCGCCTTCGTGCTCGACTCGCACGAGCGTTTACAACGGCGAACGCCAAGCGCGAGACGCGCGTAGTCACACATCTTGCTTACCGAACTTCTTGCATAGCTTCCACAGCGTTGCACCTGATGTATGAAACGGAGTATAGCACTGATATTGAACGATTCGTCGACGACGCAGTTAAAGCATTGCGTCCGAGATTGCGCGCCGGCGCGCAATCTCAGAAGGTCATGCGTAAAGCGTCTCGATAGGAGCAACAGACACTGTCGGCGCTAGCATCGCGTAGTCGCCCTAGACGCAGTTATGTGTCACTCTAGTTATGTTCTTAGCCTTTCGCTTCATGTTAGCTTGTGACGGCTCGTTGTCGGAGTAGTGCAGCTTCCGCATGCACCAACGGTATTTCGTCGCCGACTACTTCGAGTGCGATAACACCGGTTAAAAAAATTGAAGGACACTTTGTACATTCCAAAGTGTGTTCGGCGAAAAGCTTGTGGCCATTCGACGGACTACGTCATGTCATTTTTTTACACTCTCAGTGGGATGGCTCACAAACGGAATGTGTGCGTGTTCTCTTTTTAAATTTTTTTGCCGTGAATCGGAGCGGGACGCCAGACTAATGTGCCTCCGTTTCACATGCGTTCGTATTCTGGCGCTTTGCGCATCGTGCGAACGCCATCCGCGTTCAAGCACTTAAACTGACGGACACTTTGTAAATTCCAAAGTGTGTTGCGGGAGCTCATGTGCCCATTGAGACAGGGTCGGTCAGAATTGAACGCGATGCGTGGGTCTCCCTCCTTGCATGATTGCACACGCTGAGCACAGCGATGCTACGCAAGCAAAGCACGAGCGCTGTAGAGTCCGATGCGAATGGCGTCCGTTTGCGCGTCCCGGCGGCCACCTGGCACCGAGCCAGGACATGGACGGATGGACGGACGTGACCATGAGAAATTAAAGGCTTTGGCCTTAGAAACTGCTGCAGTAAGCGGTGCAAAAGGCAATGATGTCAAAGGGTGAGTGTGGTGTCTTGGTGACCTTGGTGGGGCGAGACGGAGGCCAGTAGGACGTGGGACGCCAGCGCGCGTTCGCGGCTTAAGTAACGAACATCTGCCTCCCGTATTGCTGAAGCGCAATGTGGTTGTGTATGCATGAGCACACGCGTAGGTTACCGCTCGGGAGCGCAGGCCGTGCGTTTCTCTCCTCAATTGACGACGCTTTCAAGAAGTGCACAATACCAGTGTTTATTGCTTACTTGTTGATGTCATCTTTGCACGCGATTCACGATACGTGTTATCCCGGTATAGGTTAAGTTCAGCTACCACAATGATTTAATCATGATCACGGGCGTTAGTCGTCGCGACGGAAATGTGCCACTGGGCGTCAACGTGGGTGCATGTACGTCAGACGGTGCCATACCTGTCAAACACCTGCAGACACTGTACAAACTCTCATATTCACTACACAACAAGCACTACTTCGGTGGAGACATTTTTCACTTCCATGTTACACCAATTTCTATGACAGAGAGATCAGCCATGTTTTTTTTTTTAGGGGGCGAAGCTCCTTAGGGTGTGGGTCTGTCCCTCCTCTGTAGTCGTAGTAGTAGTAGTAGTAGGTAGGTAGGTAGGTAGCCACGTGTAGTGGAATGTACCCACTCCACGTGATAAAGATGACGATGACACGGTATAGTGGAATGTACCCACTACACGCGATAACGATGAAGCATAAGCGCGTTCCAGTACAGTGGATTGTGCCCACTACACGTGATAACGATGACGATGACGCTGATGACCATGAAGTATAAGCGCGTTCTAGACCACACATTCTCTTTCTGCCATGGATGAAAACGATCGAGCTTCGCCCACTCATCATCATTCACTTCGTGGATATGGCGTGATTTTTTGTTTAGATATACTCGTACACTAGCTGGCCATGTTTACTTATTCTCTATGATGACGACTATTGCGCCTCTGGTATGTCCGTAATGCAGCCATGAGAAGGCTGTAGTTTGCGTAAAGATTCAGCGATTGTAAACGCTGCTACTTTTAATAGAAAAACTGTTTAAGCTAGGCATAAAACCTTTGGTGTCTACAAATGTGCACAAAGAGCTATCATCATTAGAGGCCGGATTTTTAGGCACTAAAAGTCGTGTTTTACGCGCCAAAAATAGGCAGTAAAAACACAGTTTTAGGCCCCCCAAAATCGTAAATATAGGCACAATAAATTTTTACAAAAACTCAAATTTTTGAATAAGGACGTGCGCAACCTGGTCTACGACAGGAAAGCAAACAAATGTTATATTTTATGATCGTACAAAGGCGTTAATGATTTAACATAGCCATGCAATGGTGCCTTTTCGGGCACGGTTTCCAGAACACGGTCTTTCCTTTTATTGTCCAGAATGGTAAGTCAAGTGTCCACCATCGAATAAACACGCTCCTGGGTCTGCTTCTTTTAGGCATGGCTGGGAAGGGCAGCACAGGATTCAATAGCCAGACCGCTAAAAGGCCAGAAGGGTCTGTTAGCCTTGTATTTGCCAGGTCTAATAGCGCAGAGTCAATTTCTCCTCTTTGTGTGAACACCATAAAGGGCCCCTTACCAGGTTTGAGCGTTTCGAGGTAGAAATGTAATGCATGCACTGCGCTAACGATCACGTCTGCCAAGATTTGCAACTCTACGCTCCCTGGAAGGAGGTGAAATGTCTGACTGAATGCCTCGTGCCCTTTATCTCACGGGCGCGCGCACCAATGTGGGGGAGGTGAAGTTCAACAAGGAATGGTCCTGTGTATGTCACAGTAGTACATGAAACTGCGAGAATTATTCGAGGCTACATGTGTAATTTGTGCAATCTGTTGCTTGAATAGAAGAATGAAAGTTAATAGAAATATTAAAATATACAAACCAAATGTGTGCGCACTTTTCTTTAGTTTTTTCTTCGAATCGAGAGCGATGCGAGACTTAGCTGCCTATATTTTTTTTGTGTTCGTGTTCTCGCCGTTCCCGCGTCGTGCCGGCGCCAGCCCTGACAACGCTTAGCATGTTTTTGGTGCATCGGCCCTTACAGCAATTCCAGCTGTGCGACGCGCTGTGTCATGGTAAGGATACAGGATCCATGCCAGTCTCTCCAAACGCATAGACGGATCCATCCCACAGAAACAGGCAGTAGCAGAAACGATACAACACCGCTGTGCGCACGACCTGGCTTGGGCATGTCATGCGCACATAGTGTAATCTTACTTGCGCATGGCGTTTCGATGCGTCAACGTCGTGTGATCTTCCGGCTCCTAGTTATTCTGATACCGAAGAGGGCAGAGAAGGAATTTGGCTTGCGAGTGGCAAAGGTTTCAAGCTCACCTACGGGCATCATGCTTTCGCGGCTCGTAATGAACTAATTAAAAACTTCTTGTGGTACAAAGCTCTTCATTGGGCACGCGAACACTTCCAGTATCTGACTAAAATTTCTGATGTGACCTGGTGAAGCGCCCTTTAAGAGTAAATTACAAACGAAACAAAAGCCATGTACTCGAAAGCAAAATTTGAGGCTAAATAGCGTTCATATAAGCACCAACTTTGAAAATAGGCATTTATGGACACTTATAGACATTTAGGCACAAACCCCCAAAATAGGCATTTATAGGCAATATAAAAACACTATAAAAGCCCTCCTTTACCCCCTAATTCATGCTCATATATCAAAGTGGCGCGATAGGAACGCAAGAAAAAAAATAGGCATTTGCCTATAATGCGGTCTGTAATCATCATTATGTGCGGGTATGTGCCAGAGTAATTGAAAAAAAAACATGGCTGATCTCTCTGTCATAGGAATCGGTATAACACGAAAGTGAAACGTGTCTTCACAGAGGTAGTTGGAGCGTTTATTCTGCACTGTTTCGCCACAAGGCCGAATGAATGTATGCTAGAGCAACAAATTGTAAGGACACGCGAAGAACGGCAAGCAGCTGGAAACTTGCTGCGCGCACCTCAAGCAGAAAGGACGCACGAAATGAGCACACACATGACGAGCGTGGACTGTCAACGCTCAACACCTAAAGTGGGCTAATCTAACACAAAGAAGGACGCACGAAGCGACCGCACAAGTATACACAGGACAAGCACGAGCAACTGTCACGATTGTTACTTCGTGTGTGAGCAGCGCGCTCCTTTAGTAAACGCGGCCGCTGCGGCGAGCGAAGTGAGCTTCGCGCTCTCATTAACCACTGTACCTACGTAGCAAACTTGCGGTAGAATGACAAGACGTACCACGCGCCCCAATTCCCCGATCAGGGAGATAAGCGCTCGCGCACGAGCGACCGCGCCCCGTGGAGGCGCGCGCTCATCGCAGCGAGAGGCGCGACGACCTTCAGAGCGCGCACTCCATGCCACCTTAGCGCCATCTCGTTAGTGATGACGAAAACGCGCTGAAGTCGACGAGCTCTGAGGACTGCGAACGGTATATGGTGTATATAAATAGCTTGCCGTTAGCAAGCTGAGGTACGTGCGCTCCCGTGGCCGAGTGGTTTCGCGCCGCGCGCTGCGGAGCGAGAGGTCGTAAGTTCGACGCCTGGCAACGAAACTTTTTCTTCTAGTTTTTTCTTTGATCTAAATTTGTAACTTTATATTTTACAATGTGATATCCATGACGTAAATACGTCAGACTAACCGTGGTGGACCCCGGCATAAAACACTTTCGTGTTAAAATCTCACTGCCGCATTTATTTAAATATATCACGGATTTTTTTTTCGAAAACGTCAACGATAATTGCCTATCATCCTATACATGTACACAAATCTACGGATTGTATCGAGCTAATAGAGTTGCACTGACGGGCCCACCGTTCTTAAAACAGCGCCAATAACGCCGGTGCATTGCTTATCTATGTTTGGGGAAATTTACGAAATACAAAATAAATATCAAACTTTTGAGGGAATTATAATGAAAACGTTGGAAGATAACCATGAACGCTGCCGACTACGGCTCTGATTTCGACACCACGGCTGCAGATGCTGGCACACTCACCCAAGTTTTGTCGACGGATAAAACTACGTGAAAGAGGACCGCATCATCCACAGAACCCCGATTACTCTATGTGACTCCTTTATCAGCAACGGCTATGGAAATACTGCACTTCAGTAATACGTTCTGGCAGGCTAGTTGGTTCATTTGCTGATAAATTTTCTTAAACTGTGCGAGAAGACGAAGACACAAGTAAGAAAACATTCAGAGCACCACGAGCGCAGACAGCCAATTATTTATTTTTTGGAAAGCAAGGAACAGATATTTAAAGCAGGAACCTGGGCGCATGACCAATCTTTGAATCTAGCATGTGCCGACAAAAATACTCCTCAATAAGAGCGTATCGGAAGACGTGGCACCAATCTCGCAGAGCCTTGCGCATGGGAAGAAGCAAACAAGAACGAAAAAAAAAAACTTAACAAAAAACAAACAAAGAAGATGACCGGTTGTGACATAATAAATAACCTGAACAAAGATGAAAAGATGATCACTTAACATTGCTTGATGAAAGCGTAAGAGATTGAACGCCCAAAAAATGGATAAGTAATAAACCAGATGAAAGCCTAAAAAATGTGGCTCAATGAGACATAACAATTAACAGGAGTAAAGCTGAAGGCGTTGGAATTAAAAGCGACCAAGCAATACAGTAAGACCCCTCCGCACATCTCGCGCTCACCCTAATACTGCGAGAAAAACCAACATACAAACAACGCAAAAAACAAGCAGCATTGACAGGGAACTCTCCAGTAAAGCAACTTATTCTTGCGGTAATGAAAAAGGCGGCGTGCTAATACATTTGTCACCAGTCTTTATGATGCTTCGACAATTTCCTTTTCGGTCTGGCCCCTCGATTGCTGTTTTCAAGAATCGGTCAAGCATGAAGTGTTCGCCCGCCCTCATCTTTTCATCTACATCTGTTACAATGATGAGCCAAAGTACCTCCTGCATTGTTCGTTACATGTCAATGGTGTTCCCTCGCCCTATCGTTACAACACCTTCCTGTCTGCCCAATATACAAGCTACCACAAGTCAGTGGAATGGAACACACCACCCCAGAAACGCAGCGTAATTCGCTTGGTGTGTTGTTGTGAGAAATTCGATGAACGTCAGGCATGACGTATATCTTATCATGCTAAAAATTCTATTTTGGTGGCGTCTTACCTTTCAGTCTTTGTAGGAGACTTTCACAAGCACTTGCAATTAAACGATGAGGGTAGCCAACCACAAAGAAGCGCCTAACTTGGTGATTGAAGCTGATTTCCACTTTATGAAAGCAGGATTTATCAAGCGCGGACTTCCAGGCTAGAGTTACGTGGGCCCTCTTAACCCATTAAGGCGCATGCAACAACTACTGGTTCGACTTCATTGAGATTTCGCACACTTATTTAACAGCAATAGACAACACCACGTGCAAATTTTCGTAGACTTACCTGCATTTCATCAGGAGTTATGAGACTGTACTTTAAAAAGTATTCTGGGCCCTCGAGATAGCAACGGGCAAGTTATTTGATGCAAGAATGGAGAGTACGCTAGGCCCTTGCCAAACGAATAACAAAGTTATCTTGGTCCACGCAACTTAATCAAGCACCATTACTTTTTGGAAAGCGTAACGTGGCGCTTTTCGCAACGCCATTTGATGTATTGTGGCAGACTTCAACTGTTTTGCCAGGGTCTTGTGAAAATGTCCGTATGGATAGAGGATAATAGCAAGCACAGTGGACACTGTAGACCTGTCGATACTTCTGTTTGGCATAACAAGGCGCAGTCAGTGTCTTGCTATTATGCGAAAAAAAGGACAATAGTGAACGCGTAGAGGGTCTGCTAAAATATCCAGTGTGGTAGCAGACCCTTAATGCGTTGTCTGCGGCTATTTCGATCATATGGATAAATCGGGGCAGGCAGGGTTGCCGTTGCGTGGACATGAAAAGGCGCCAGAACTCACGCCAGAAGTAGCCAAAGTAGCCATCTCATTTGATATTATCGCCTAATTTCTAGCCAAATAGAAGAGAAGCGGTATTATCAATAGAGTCTTCACTATTGATGAACGATTAAAACCATTTTGAATAAGTAGAACGACAAGTTTAAAAAAGAGCCATGGCGCCAACTGGAAATTTTCATCGCCAATTGGGTCCAAAAGTAGCCAATTTGGCGCAAAGTAGCCACCAACGGCAACCCTGGGGGCAGGTACCACTTTTTGTCAGGGATGAAAATTCTGTAGTTATCTGCAGCTTGATCACAGAGCTCGACCCTTCTCATGCCATTGTTACTGAGGATGAAGAGGGTAGACAGCGGCACTACGTTCTTTTTTCTTTTCAGTGGATGGCCACCACGATATGGAGCATAGTGACTCAACTGTAGTCGTTCGTCAGCATACCAATTGTGCTGTTGTCCTTGCCGTTGTCTAAACAAAGCTGCTTTCCTGAATCAAACCAGAAGCTATATTACCCACGTTCCTTTCGTTCCATGTTTTTGATCATTGGCAGAGAGCATCGTTCGTACCGTCGTCATTCCCCTCCTCCTTTTAAGTTTCCATGTCAGGGTAAGAAGCGACAATTAAGACAACAACAGGCTTTCGTATATTCACAGCGACATCTTTCGCAGCCTCGTGAGTCTCAGATAACCGAAAAAACGACATTCATTCAGAGAAAATAGCTGGTTCAATCTATGATGCAAGGCACAACAAGAGTTACATGTATGCTCCCACGAAGACCCAGTGTACTACGTAAAATCAACCAACACTTGATTACTTCTCAGAGAAAAACTGTGCATTGTATAAGCTTCTCGCGCTTTGCAGGGATTGAATTGTTCTTGCTGAAGCAGAAGCAGTCGGTTTTTTTAACATAAAAAATGTAAAACTTCATATCAATTTAGAAAAATTACACCATCTCCCGCTAAAGGGAACCATGTGTAGATGTGAAGCAGCGGGCGCTAACGCTTACACTGGCGGTGGCGTTGACGCTGGCGCTATCGCAGCGTTGCGCAGGAGAGAAAACTGAGGAGGCGCAAAGCACGCAGTGATGGAGCGGTGTTTCTTACTGGAACATGCCAATCGCTGCTAATGGGCAATGAGAGACAGAAGACTCCGACTGGACACAGAGACCCGCAGTGCGCTTTTAGTTAACGCGCACGCTGCGAATTTTTATTGTTCAACAACGCACAGGAGAAATCTCCCACCGGCACCACCTTGGAGGTCAAGATCCATTGCCATATATACGGGATGGACAGTGAACGGTTGTGCAGCGCGAGCAGTCGGTTTTTTCAAACAAAAAACTCGCTAGCAGACGCTGCCTGCGTCGGCGTCGCGAGGCGAGAGAGGGGGAGCGTAGGAGAGGAGAGAAGGGGGGGGACGCGCATGCGCAGTGGGGTGTGGACACTGTGGGCAGGGGATGCCTAGGAGAGAGGGGGAGCGTAGGAGAGGTGAGAGAGGGAGGACGCGCATGCGCAGTGGGGAGCGCGCGCAGGGATGCCTAGAGGAGAGAGGGGGGAGCATAGGAGGGGAGAGAGGAGGGGAGGCACATGCGCAGTGAGGGTGTGGTTGCCGCGGCGAGGGATGCCTAGAGGAGAGAGAGGGGGAGAGGAGTTTTTTTTTATTTTTATTTTTTTTTGAAAGGGTTTGCGCATGCGCAGTAAGGGAGGGCACGCCGCACAACACCACCACCACCGGATTAAGCTTCGCCATAAGATGCTTCACATCTAAAAAAGAGTACTCACCACGTGCGTTTAACAAGCTCTCATTTTCCTAGTTTCACGACTCATAAAACAGAAAAAATATAACCGAGTCAATATTTCAAACGAGGCTGATTTTGCCGCAACCTTTGACATCCGAAATTCTATTGAGCATGATCAAAATATTCTTTTGTGTATTTTCTATTCCCGAGAAAGGAAGTGTACTTTGTATAGTACAGTGGACCCTAATGGGTTAACACGCTTGGAATGCGCACTTTGAAACGGAACTGGGGCCTTTTTTGTCCTCGGGCTGTAATACCAACAAATCTGTTGGTTATCAAAAAAGGAGTTTGAGGTCCAAGAACTGGAAGGAATTGTCTCTAGATAGTTCTTCCGTAATGGTGAGCACTCCGCAAATTTATTGAAAAACCTTAGAAACTCGATTCATTGCGCCATCAAGCTTATCGTGTGCGGACGCGTGCAGTAAAACTAGATAATCGTCAACATAACGGCAAATTTTTACGTCTTACGCAGAGATTAGTTGCTCGACCCGCTGATCAAAGACTGACAGATAAATATCGCAAAGTACGGGTGCAACAGACGAACCTATACAGATTCCTGCCTTCTGCGCGTAATATTTTCCATTAAACTCAATAGCCCTAGAATTAAAGTAAAACATTAACAATTCAAGAAAAAGCTCTTTTCTCACCCCATTCTGAAAGGATACTTCTCCAGAATCTCGAACTCTCTGCCTGACAGCGGCGAACAAACCATCGTACGAGATTGAGTAGAATAGGTCTCCGATGTCAATCGAAAACCCTGTAGTGGTCTGTATGTTTTCTTACTGTGGGATTCGGACAAGTAATGGGCTTTGTCCGCGCTTATAATAAACGAAGTTGTGTAATGTTCGAATTTTTCCGTTTCTCGAGGCTTATTGGTAGACCTGTATTAAAAAAAAGGATTTTCTTCTCGGTGAACACAATATAGAGGCGTCGACATATGTTTGTGCTCTGCCTGTATTCGAGTAAATTTTCTTCTCACTGCTGGTACAGTGAAATGAAAAAGGCAACAGATGGGTAGCTAACACTAGTTAAGGTTTCTAGACAGACATAACCAGTAAATGAGTAAGAACTTTAATAAACCTTTGGGGTTAACCCAGTGATAAACACCATGTCCACACGTTTCAGTTTCGCTGAAGCATCTATATGGACTGCTTGATCGGCACGAGTACAACGACATAATCATAAGGGACCAACGGCGGCTGCGTGAACACGCCCAAGCGATGGAAGCCCTAGGCGAACGACTTACCCGTAGATCTATGTGAGATGCGAAATTGATGTGAGCAGCATTTTTTGGCAAGTTGGTAATTCATAACTTCAAAAGGACTGCACAACGAAAGAAACGTGGACGACAAAGAAGATACACCTAGTCTTCTTTATCGTCCGAGTTATTTCCTTGCGCAGTCCTTCCGAAGAGGTGCAAAAGCTCGGTTTCAGTTCGGATTTCTCTATATGGAGTTTCGACATTCGTGCCGTGTTTGCGACTGCCTTTTGTTTAATCAGAACCTATATGCGCTGAGAAGTAACCTAGAAAAAAAAATGCCCCCCACCTCCCCGAAGGGAATCGTGAGGAAATGCGAATGCATTTCGCGCGCGCTTCACTCCATTTATATATGGTGGTTGTGGTTAGAAGAAGGAAAAGGCGCCTAATTTCTGCAGCCCGGTGGGGAGCACGGCGCAGCGCCTGTTTTTTTTATCGCGGTAGCTCCGCTGAGCTCCCCGCGACGCGAGCGCCCTCACGCGCCAGAGCGCGCTCCTCCTCTCCACTTTGCTAGGGGCGAGGATAAGCGCGCGCGCCCGCAGCTTTTGCTATGGGAGAGAGTGAGAGCGGAGAGATAACACCTGCCGGCGCGCGGACACCTCCTCAACCTATCCTCCTCCCCGCGGACAACGCCGGACAACGCCGCCTGACATAGCCCGACTAAGAAATGCATTCGCATTTAAAAAATAGCATCACCTTCCTAAAGCCTAGCAAACACCTAGTAGCAATCTCAATAGTCTTAACTTTCATCCAGCTTCGCTGTTTGAAGCTTCACGCAAATTTATTCATTATGGGCATTTTTTTTGGATTTGAAAATGTTAAAGTATTATCCAGTCTATTAATGTACGCCATGGGCAATGTCGAAAAATATTTAACAATGGAAGCACAAAATTTTAACGTCTTCACCTTACAAGTGTATGAAATGCTATCACAGTGCACACCACACTTACCCAAACAGGTATCAATACAGCAGCTCCTTGAATCGAAAACGTTGCCTTTAGGATTACACACTGCCCAGCGAACCATGGAACAGCAGTTTCCTTTTTTAAAAAAAGACCACTTTACTTCGGACTTTAGCGGTCGCGATCCATTCGGGCATTTTCCCTTCGGAGGAGCGGTACTGCAGTCTTCTGATACATTGTATACTAAATCAGAATATAGACGTAATAACGTTGTCAGGCAATCTATGCATTTTGATTCAAATGGAATCTAAATTTTACATTGGCATACGTTATTACGAATTGCGCTAAAATAAAACAGTATTAACAAATGGAAGTAGTACATTAAATAAATAGTATATGAATAATTCATGACAAATGAAATTTTAGTCAGTGACTGAAGTACTTCCACTTGACATGTGCTTTGAGGTTTTCCTAAAAAGCTCGTTATTATTCAATACCTTAAGCCTATATATTTTCTCATGCAGTGTCAAGACATACCTTTAATGAAATTCACAATTATCATCTTGTAACAGGCTGAATAACTGTGGCAAAAATACTACTTCAAAAACATACAGGAAATGAATAAGGCTTGCCATAATGGGAGATTTTTTTTCGTTATTTCATAGATTCGTCATTTTTGTTCTACCATTTACATAACAAATCACGAAGCATTCTAAAGCGACATTCGGCAGATCACACGTACCTTGGGAATCGATGTTAGATGATGAATGCGGAGGGAAAGTGACTGTGCTGTAATTATTTATAGAGCGAAACGTTACTAAATGACGCTAAAAATATGCACAAATGTTGCACGCACATATATTTGTTGAACAGTCTCATATGTTTTATATAACCAGTTGTTTACTCTTGTGTAACAATGGCAACCGCAACATGGGCATTAGCAACACCAGAAGCGATAAGCTGAAATGTAGCGCTTGTGCTCGCAGGGATGGTTACCCTGGACAGTGCTACATGAATTAACGTAGGTCGATGACGCTTAACTAAAACTGCCATTAACCCGACGTGACGCCTGTATTATAGGAGTCATCATCGTCATCATCGTAATCATCAGCCTGACTACTCCCACTGCAGGGCAAAGGCCTCTCCCATGTTCCGCCAATCAACCCGGTCCTGTGCGTTCTGCTGCCACGTTATACCTGCAAACTTCTTTATCTCATCTGCCCACCTAATTTTCTGTCTCCCACTCACGCGTTTGCCTTCTCTTGGATTTCCAGTCAGTTACCCTTAATGACCAGCGGTTAGCGGTTATCCTGCCGACGTGTTACGTGCCCGGCCATGTCCATTTCTTCTTGATTTCAACTATGATATCCTAAACCCCCGTTTGTTCCCTGACCCACTCTGCTCTCTTCCTGTCTCTTAAGGTTACACCTATCATTTTCCTTTCCATCGCTCGCTGCGTCGTCCTCAGTTTAAGTTGAACCCTCTTTGTAAGTCTCCAGGTCTCTGCTCCGTAGGTAAGTACCGGTAAGACAGAGCTGTTATATTCAATCCTCTTGAGGGATAGTGGCAGACTACCATTCGTGATTTGAGAATGCTTGCCGACTGTGCTTGATCCCATCCTTATTCTTCTAGTTATTTCACTCTCATGGTTCGGCTCCGCGGTTACTACCTGTCCTAAGTAGACGTACTCCTTTACAACTTTCAGTGTATCGGCACATATTGCAAAGCGCTGTTCTCTGCCGAGATTGTTCCACATTATTTTAGTTTTATGGACATTAAATTTCACACCTACTCTTCTGCTTTCCGCATCCAGTTCAGTAATCATGAGCTGCAATTCGTCCCCTGAGTTACTCATCGATGCAATGTCATCAGCAAATCGCAGGTTACTAAGATACTCTCCATTAACTCTTATCCCTAACTCTTCCTAATCTAGGGCCCTGAAAACCTCCTGTAAACACGTGGCGCGGTCGTGTCTCCCTGCCTTACGCCCTTCTTTATTGGGGTCATGTCGCTTTCTGTGTGGGAGAATATGGTGGCCGTGGGTCCGCTGTAGACTTCTTCCAGTGTGTTTTTATAGGATTCGTCGATTCCTTGATTGCGCAGTGCCTGCATGACTGCTGATGTCTCCACCGAATCAAATGCCTTCTCGTAATCTATGAAGGCTATGTGTAGCGGCCGGCTGTATTCCGCACATTTCTCTATCACCTGATCGATAGTATGAATATGGTCTATTGTTGAGTAGCCTGTACGAAATCTTGCTTATTCCTTTGGTTGATGGAACTCAAAAGTCTTATTAATTCTATTAGGAATTATTAAATGCGAAGAATTTCTTTGCGTACTGTAAGCACTTTTGCGTTTCTATCTATCTATCTATCTATCTATCTATCTATCTATCTATCTATCTATCTATCTATCTATCTATCTATCTATCTATCTATCTATCTATCTATCTATCTATCTATCTATCTATCTATCTATCTATCTATCTATCTATCTATCTATCTATCTATCTATCTATCTATCTATCTATCTATCTATTTAGCCGCCTACGTCTGGGTGCTCTCGTGATGGCGTCTTTAACTTGGGGTAGTCCAAAATTTGTATGGGAGGGTAAGAGGTATTGACGAATGTCTGGCTGGTCATGACATGAATAACGTGAAAATCCCGTCGCGTGCGTCGTCAAACTCATTTATTCTGACACGTGTGGCTCATACTCGTATACCACGGGCTGCGGAATGTGGGTATGCGCCACAGAACTTTGACAATTTATATCTACCCAGGAACGGCGAGTAATTTAAATGCGAAAGCGGTAAGAGAAACTTACATCGGTGGCGCTGACACTGGTAATTTAAAGGCGACAGCGTTAAGAAAAACGGACATCGGTGGCGTTGACACGAGGAATACAAAGAATAGAAATCAGAGTCCCAGCAGGAATCGAACCCACGCATTCTGTGTGGCAATCAAGCATTCTACCACAGAGCCGCGTCAGGTCTCCAAACTGCTTTGGAAGAACACCCTATGCAGGCGTAATGTTGGGGAAACGTATATTGTGGTTGCAGTGCTGGCTATCTAATTTTATAAACATTACATACGTGCTCCTATGACGAATGAGTCATGTCGGGTTAGCGTCATTTGTATACTTAAGCGATCCATTGTGGTTGGTCTACGTAGCACTATCCACGGCATGGTAGAGGCCCGTGTACTGTGCGATGTCAGTGCGCGTTAAAGAACCCAAAGTGCTCGAAATTTCCGGAGCCCTCCACGACGGCGTCTCTCATAATCATATCTTGGTTTTGGGACGTTAAACCCCAGATATTATTATTATAGTTATTACTATCACAGCGCTACGGTTAGCTTACTAACCGTAGCGCAAGCACTACGGTTAGCTTACCGCTTCTGGCATTGGTAATAATACCCAGATTGCTGTTGGTATACTTACGTAGCTGTAAACAACTAGTTATATAAAATATATGCGACTCGTTAATATATGCCTGTGCGTACAGCATTTGTACATATCTTTAGCGTCATTTTGTAAGCTTTCGCTCGATAAAAAATTACACCGCAGTCACCTTCCCTCCGCATGCTTCGCATAACATCGATTCCCATGGTACTTGGGATCTGCCAAATTTTCTGCTGCAACGCTGTCCGCACCCGTCTAGTTCTTGCTGCTACAGTTCCGAAGCCACTACCGCTTTTAGGCCAGTGATTGTATTATATTTTTTTGTAAATATCTTGTAGAAAACGGACAGTAAGCTGATTGGCCTGCAATTTTTCAAGTCCTTGACGTCCCCTTATGGATTAAGATGATTTTGGCATTCTTCCAAGGTTCTGGTATCCTCCCCTTGAAGAGACACTTCGTATACAGGGTGGCCAGTTTTTCTAACACAATCTCTCCACTGTCTTTCAACAGGTGTGATGTTACCTGATCCTTTCCAGCGGCTTTGCCTCTTTTCATTCCTTCTAGGGCTTTCTTCACTTCTCCTGTCAATACTGCTGGAATATCAGATTCCTCTGGGCTATTACTGCTTCTTACGTTATCATCCGATTGTCTCGGCTGCTGTACAGATCTCTTAGAACTCCTCCGCTACGTCAACTATTCTATCCACAATGGTAGTGACTTTGCCTTCCTTGTCCCTTAATGCGTACATCACATTTTCGCCTATGCACACTTTTGTCTTCACAGCTTTGAGGCGTCTTCCGTATCACAGGGGCACATATGTAATATTTAGAAAATTGGATAGCCAGCACTGCAACCACAAGTGACGTTTCACGAACGTTAGGGTCTTCTTGAAAAGCAGTTCCGAGACCTGGAGTGGCTCTGTGCTAGAATACTTGATTGCCATGCAGAGTGCTTGTCTTCGATTCATACTGGGACCCTGACATTTCTTATTAGCATTCTTCTGGTGAACGCTGCCGATGACGGCTTTTTCTCAACGCTCTCGCGTTAAAATTGCCACTGTCAGTTCTCGCCGTTCCTGGGTAGATATAAACTGTCAATCACCTGTGGCGCATACCAACAAACCGTGGCCCGTGATATTCGCGTATGTGCCACACGTGTCTGAAGGAAAGGTTTTGATGAGTTACGCGACGAGATTGTCACATTATACATATCATTACTGGAGACACATATTCGTCAAGCCATCTTACCCTCCCATACTAATTGTGGTTTACCCCAGTTAAGGGAGTGATCTTGAGAGCACCCAGGCGTAAGCGGCTAGATAGATAGATAGATAGATAGATAGATAGATAGATAGATAGATAGATAGATAGATAGATAGATAGATAGATAGATAGATAGATAGATAGATAGATAGATAGATAGATAGATAGATAGATAGATAGATAGATACGTACATAGAAACATTAAAAATACCCGCAGTAGGTGAAGCAATGCATGCAAAACGCGTGACCTGCGCAGAAAGCGCAGCAAAGACAGCGATAGCTGGAAAAGCGGCAATTTTAGAGTTCACTGTAAAATATTTCGGGGCTGCTAATACAAGCAAACATTCGAGGTGTCCACTGCGGTTTAAAGCCCAATTTTTGTCAAGTTGAGAAGCACCGATTACGTTATCATTCTTCATTCTGCGAGGACACGAAGTACGCGTTACACCGCTGCAAGGCGTTACGTGCACATTGTTGATGCGGTGGCTGATGACGATGAAGAAATATGGCTGAACAGTTTTTAATGGGTTGGAAGATTTAAACATCCCGCCAGCTACACAATTCGCAATGTGTGACGCACGGTCGTTATTTTACTCTCCTACCACGCTATATTACATACGTTAACATGAGAGGGAGAACTTTATTGAGCGGCGGGTGCAACGGATCATGGAGGCCTTAGGTGCTTAATGAGCACTATAATACAAGTACACTTGAGAGGCACCCACTACGATATAAATCATCATAATTTTTGGTAAAACAGGGAAGCATCTATTATGTCATTATTCGTCATTTTGGGAGAAGTGTTGTACTTGCGAAAGACATGTTATGTATTATGTGGGATTTGTTGATGTTGTGGCTGTTGACGATGAAAAATAACGGTTGAGTGGTTTGTTGGTTATTTTGATGGTATTCGCAAGGTGACAGCACATACAGATGTTCCAAGTGAAACATTCTGCTTGCACGCGCAGTATCCTGTTTTCATCAGACTTGGGCATGCTCTCCTCCCGATTGAGTATATGAGGTGAGCTTTAGAAGTTTATTTTATACTCAAGCCTTCCTAAATATCCTGTATAGCCGTTTTTTTTTGTTCCTACCCATAAGGTCTAGTAAAAATTTGTGCAATTCAAAATTCACAATCATTCAGTGATATATTTCCGAAAGCGTCGCCAGTCTGACATTGTGTACAGCTGACTGCAGTATCCAATTTTTCATTCTGCTTTATGGAGGGAAGTCTCTTCTGTGAAGCAAGCAGTTGAGCTTCCTCCACGGACAAAAATTAGACTATTGCAGGCATGACCAGTACCCACATCTGCTGCTCGAGTGCCGTTAGCAAGTGGATCTACAATGGACATCTAGTTGACTTTTACAGCGAAAGCTGTTATGGGATCACAACAAGGGTCGTTTCTACGCCGTAGTGTCCGTAACCAATATCGCATGAAATAAGAAAAAAACTAAATAAAAAAACACCTATGACAGAACGAGAATCGAACCCGGGTCCTCTGCGTGGCAGCCCAGCACTCTACCACTGAGCTACCCCGCTGCTTGAAACTGCGGTGCAAACTGACCCTATGCAAGCTTCATGTCGGGTAACGAATCGCGTTAATGTGTGTTATAAAGCGTTTTAGAGCCCTAAAGTAAGAACCAGGCGTCACGCAATGCGAATTGCGTAACGAGTGGGTTGTTCAATGCTCCAACCCATTACAAAAGCCTGGGGCATAATTCTTCATCGTCGTCAGCCACAGCATCAACAAAGTGCACATAATGCGTCACAAGAGTGTAGCGGGTACCACCCTCTTCCGCAGAATGACGAATAATGGCATAGTAGACGCTTCCCCACTACACAAAAATTATGAGGATATATGGCGTAGTGGGTACCATGCAAGTGGCCTTGTAGTAGTTGCCCCAAGAGTGTTTAAAAAAAGGTTCAGAAAGGCCGCTCTCCCAGCTTTCGCTGTGACTGTGCTGCGCGTTCCGCGCAGGCCTGGCGGTTTTTTTTTTGTAATAGGCAGTTGGATTTTCTTGGCTGTGTCGTTTGTTGATATTAAGGCAGCAGCAAGTTCGCAAAAAATAAAAGTACTTCTTTTTCAACAACGACTGTCTTTCAATGGAAAGTGGGACACATATATCCCACTTTTTGAGATACACTCATACACGGTAAACTAAAATTAGCCCATATGGGCGTTTTCAGGAGGTGATATGCCCTTTTACCACCCAAGCGCGAGATATCAACTCCCTCGGCAGGGTGTAAACTGTGCTGAAACCACTATTCTACCCTAATCATCAAAAAGCAGATAATAAGGGAGTTGAATCGATGTAAAATGGGAGTAATCGAAAAAAAATATTGACGCGGGGAAAAAGGGTGTATTCAAGTACGATCATTTGGTCAAAAACTAATGAGCGAACAGAATCGTTCTCTTCCGCAGCGTCAACTTCTCAAATGTTACTTCAACAGGCAAGTATGAAATTACCCGCGCAGCGCCAACGCTCTTCTATTTCATTCGCGCGGAGTCCAAAGGCACGAACCGCGCTTTTGGACTTTGGTGTGTGCCGAACTACACGCACAGCGGAGGAGCACGTCAGCATCAGGACTTTGCAGCGCGGCAAGCGAGCGTCGCGAGCCCCGTCGTTCTGTTCGTTGAGGCAAGCATTTTGATCGGCGGCGGCGTGATTCATACGAAGTCGTCAGTGTTACCCTCAAGTTTGAAGCCGAGGACACATGATATATTATTCCGAATGAACTTTGTGCGTTATCTTTTGGTGTGTGTGCGTGCTAGTGCAACTTTATCAGTTGTTGAAAGGCTCGCGGTGCTGTCAGTTTCGAGATGACCGAAACACTTGTTTCCTCCGTGACACTACACGCGCTTATGTTGCTAGAGCGTACTCTTAATAGCTGTCTTTGAGTGGAGATGAAAATCAGGAAGGCGTAGAACTTTACCTGTGATCGTGAGACCATACAGCCTCCCATTTTTTTTAACCTGAATGCGCGAGCATCGACCGCGCACTCGAAAAGCGATGAACAACGAAGCACGGCGGCGAAATCAACGCGAATAGGTGCATGTGCTTGATGAACAGTCCTGTGCAGCTGCCTTCAGCGAGGCTTCCGGGAACAGAACAACGGGACGCCGAGAATTGGCGCTCATCAACGCGCTGGTCGACGCTCGCGCGTTCAGGTAGAAAAAAAAAAATGCCCCCACCTCCCCGAAGGGAATCGTGAGGAAATGCGAATGCATTTCGCGCGCGCTTCACTCCATTTATATATGGTGGTTGTGGTTCGAAGAAGGAAAAGGCGCCTAATTTCTGCAGCCCGGTCTGGAGCACGGCGCAGCGCCTTTTTTTCTTTCTTTTTTCTTTTTTTGATATATAGCTCCGCTGAGCTCCCGCGATGCGAGCGCCCTCACGCGTCAGAGCGCGCTCCTCCTCTCCACTCACTCTCCGCTACTCCGCCCACCTGCACCGGTTCCTAGGGGCGAGGATGAGTAACGTAGCCAGAAATTTTTTCCGGGGGGGGGGGGTTCAACCATACTTTATGTATGTTCGTGCGTGCGTTTGTATGTGTGCGTGCATATATACGCAAGCAAAACTGAAAAATTTCGGAAGGGTTTGAACCCCCCCAACCCCCCCCCCCTTGGCTACGCCACTGGCGAGGATAAGCGCGCGCGCCCGCTGATGTTGCTATGGGAGAGGGAGTGAGAGCGGATAGATAACACCTGCCGGCGCGCGGACGCCGCCGCCGGTCAACGCCGGATGCCTGACATAGCCCAACTAAGAAATGCTTTCGCATTTAAAATGGGTGGCTGTAGATGCAAAGATAGCGCTGTGTGTAACGCATGTGCGCAGTTCGATTGCCGAGGCCGCCGTGTGATAATCGCAAGTTCAGATCATCATGAACCACGCATTACTTTTGCTGTGTTGTTATTTCATGCTGTTAGATCGCGGTGTTTTGTGCGACGGCGTGCAACACACAGCCAGAAAGTTATTACACGCAGAGCGAGCGTAGTTAAGTTGCTGCAGCCTTCGATCATTCAGAATGCTTGTGGTTTCAATAATATTGTCGTCATTCTAAGCCATCTTCTGAGCCGTGTGTCAGCCCCGGAGCGCACTATTATACAGCGGGAGGTGGATAAAATGCTTCATAAGGACATAATCCAACCCTCGTCCAGTCCCTGGTCCTCCCCCCGTTGTAGTTGTCAAAAAGGACAATAGTTGGAGATTCTGTGTTGACTACCACCATCTCAACCATATTACCAAGAATGATGTGTATCCTCTCCCGCGCATAGACGATGCACTCGATTGCTTGCAGGGCGCCAAATATTTCTCTTCAATAGACCTCCGCTCAGGGTACTGGCAGATCGCTGTGGACGACTAAGGCCGAGAGAAGACGGCCTTCGGGACACCTGACGGACTTTACCAGTTTAAAGTGATGCCTTTTGGCTTATGTGATGCTCCAGCGACTTTCGAGCGCATGATGGACTCTCTCCTTCGAGGCATCAAGTGGTCCATCTGCCTTTGCTATCTTGACGATGTTATTGTTTTTTCCACTACTTTCGAAAACCATCTTACTCGCCTGTCCCCAGTACTTGATGTTTTCCGACGCGACAACCTTCAACTTAACTCGTCGAAGTGTCGCTTTGGGCAACGCCAAATCTGCGTACTCGGCAATCTTGTTGACGCTGTGGGCGTACAACCAGACCCTTGGAAAGTCCGAGCAGTTCGCGACTTCCCCACACCCCATTCGGCCAAGGACGTCCGAAGTTTCCTAGGACTGTGCTCCTACTTCCGTCGTGTTGTCGAGAACTTCGCCGAAGTAGCCCGTCCTCTGACCTGCCTACTCAAAAAGGATGTCTTATTCACCTGGGGCCAACACCAAGCGGATGCCTTCTCGTCGCTCGTTGCCATGCTCACCAATCCACCAGTTCTATCACACTTCGACCCCTCTGCCACCACGGAGCTTCGTGCCGATGCCAGTGGCTACGGCATAGGCGCAGTGCTTGCGCAACAGCAACAAGGCATGCACCGTGTCGTCGCGTACGCAAGCCGCCTTTTATCGCCATCGGAACAAAATTATTCGATCACGGAACGCGAGTGCTTAGCTCTCGTCTGGGTGATTGCGAAATTCCGACACTACCTATATGGCAGACACTTCTCCGTTATTACGGACCATCATGCGCTTTGCTGGCTCTCCTCGCTCAAGGACCCCACGGGACGCCTCGGTCGCTGGGCGCTGCGCTTACAAGAATACACATTTTCCGTATCCTATAAATCTGGACAACTTCACAAGGATGCCGACTGCTTGTCTCGGTACCCAGTCGATCCGCCTGAAACGACGGAAGGTCGACATGAAGCACTCGTTCTCTTCATTACGGACTTCAGAAACATAGCTGCTGAACAACGCCGCGACTCTTCTTTGCGGCCTATTATAGATGGTCGGCAATCTTCACTGCCTGACCGTTCGTTAGAGATGTTTGTCCTTCACAACGACATCTTGGACCGCTGCAACGCCCGCCCTGAAGGTGCTGAAGGTACTGAAGGTGCTGAGAAACATGGATGAATTTTGTCAGTAGTGCGAAAAGACAGACAGACACGTGGCGGGGGGCTTTGCGACATTTATAAAAACAGCCGTCTTTTTTTGAAGACTTCCTGATGTCGAAAATGTTGAAGCTACTTTTCGCAAACCAATGTTCGTTCAACACCCACTCATGGTAAGGTGCGTTAACCGCTGTCCCACATCTGAGTACAGCGTCACCAGTTCACAATATGACTATCTAAACGTCATATCTCATGTGCCCGGCTAATCTTAGTGGCCAATTTCAACCTACCAGATATTAACTGGAAAGCCGTACACTTTCCACTGAAATAATCTGTGATATGATGTTGCGTTTTAACCTAAATCAGCAGATACCCAGCCGACACGTATTAAGGGGACTACATCATTAATTTCCACTGATTACTTTCCACTTCAAAACATACATTTAGAAATTTTGCAAGGTACATCATATCACGAAATAATATATTGCTCCATCCGCTCAGAAACCCATGTTCCCGTCATTGAAAAGGGTAGCACATTTTCCAATTTTTCAACTGCTTTTGACATCAGTAATATCGATAACCTCAGTTTTGAATTCGCAGCGTTTGAAGAACGCTGCGAACTTTCCACAAACGCTTCCATAGATATAGACACTTTGTGGAAAAAAAAATACACGGATCTTGTATTTTTTCGTTTTGAAAGTTATATGCCAATTAAGTCGACATAGACAAAAAAAAGAGAAATCAACGGATAACGCGCAAGATAATCCAAGCTAAACAAAAGTAAAAAAAAGCTACGTAAAAAAGCTACGATTGTTGCGTAAGCTATCCGTCACTCTCGCTATCAAGAGAAGAAATTCTCTTCTTAGACGGACACATCAGGTCACTGCCCTGTACGTGATGCGCGTGCATCCTTGTTACTGATTTGATCTGTATCATCGCGATTGTTCCTTGTTCTTGTTATTGTGAAGAAACTCTAAAATCACCCGTTTTCCGCAAATAAAGTCAGTTGGAAGTTCTGCGCTTGTGTTTGTGTATGTGTTCCTCTTTCCATCCCGTCTTCTTCGCGCAGTTTAAAACTTTCCTATTAATAGTTATAGCCTCGGTGATGATTTCGGCAACCGTATTGGATGAGTTTCGGAGAAGTCCTGCGAACAGTTCTTATGAAACCCGCATAAGCAAGTGAATATTTTGTGTTCGGGCATCGCAGCATCGGCATGGCGGAAAAAGCCATCTCCTCAACATTGAGTTGGTGACGTTTTATTTTGGCAGCTGCACCCGTGTCTAAGCGGGCCTTTGCTTGTGAACGACGCTCGAGAATGTGTCCAAGAATGCGCTGCACAAGAAATGCCAGGTTTAAAGTTAGAACTGGTGATTTTTTAAACGGGTCCTTGCCACGTTTGTCAGGTAGATCTAGACGTGACCGAGCTTCTATTCGGTGTTGCCGTTTATAAAATATCATCATCAAAACGCCAGAAGAAGAAGAAAGAAGACTTCTCCCTGGCGCGAGCGCGTGCTACTTCACTTCTTCTAATAAACCGTTTTGGTTCGTTTGAAGCTGTCACTGGTCTCGATCGTCTTATCAATGGTGCCGTGACCAGGATACTACCTCCCCGCCGGCAATAAAGGTCCACCTGCCACGGAGCAGCAGAGAAGAAAACGGTGGAGGAGCAGAGGATTGACCTGGATCGAGCGACGGGACCACGGTGGACAGCATAAGCATCGGAACGGATGACTGACAAGTAAGGCGTCATTGTTACCTGCCTAGAAATGAGCAAGGAAGTGATAACGAAGAAAAGGAAGGCGCTTCGCTCTCAGATCACGCAGCTGATCAACGCTGCCGAGCAGCAAATTAATGATGGAGCTAACCGGGAGCAGTGGCTCACAATACAGGCGCAGATTAAAGGAATAAGCGAGAGTCTCAAGAGCGCCAACGAGCAAATGGAAAAGTTTCTGACCAAAGAGTGTGCCGAAGCTGAATTCGAAAGAGTTATAGAGTATGACATGAAAATAACGACGATCTTGTCTACAATAGAATTCAGACTTCGAGAGCCAGCGCAATCGGATTCAAACAATAGGACAAGGCAGGCGACGTCGTCAAGTACAGGACAGGACGTGATGGAGCTAGTTAAGCTACCAAAGCTTGAAATGATAAAGTTCGGCGGGAAGGTTTTGGAGTGGAACCGATCTTGGGCTCAGTACGAGTTGGCAGTTCATCTGAGACCGAACATGAGCAAGGGGCAGAAATTCAATTACTTGTTGGCATCGCTAACCGGAAAGGCGGCTGCTGCTACTGGAGGGCTGCAGTACTCGGCAGAGGATAATTATGACGAAGCAATAAAAATACTGCAGACAACGTTCGGAAATCGTGAGCATTCCATTGAGATGCATATGAACGAGCTTTTGAGCTTAGAGAAAGTGAGGTCTGCTCAAGATACCGATGACCTAATTAGGCTAGTGCAGAAAGTGCAAGTTAACATATTGGCACTCAAATCACTGAAAGTGGAAACCGAGAGCTACGCGTCGATGTTGTTGCCAGTGCTGAAAAGAGTAATTCCACCAGAATTATCAGTGCAGTTTAAGTCAAGGGAAGCTATGACAAGTAGCCCAGCTTCGGAAGACGGTGCCCAAAGCAACCCAGCACGAAAATCGTGTGAGGAAAAGCTGAACAGGCTTCTGTTATTCTTGAGAGAGCAAGCAGCTTTTCGGGAAGAAACGCAACGCGAACAAGAGAGGATAACTGCAAAACAACGGGATAACGGCCGACAGATACGCACAACTTCAAGCTTCTATAGTTCAGCTGACAGAAGCTGCTTATTCTGTAAGCAGAAAAGCCATGTAACCGAAGACTGTCGTAGCATTTCAATGGATGACAAGAAAGCTATGCTTACCGAAAATAGAGCATGCTTCAGATGCACACGACCAAACCACACTGCACGTATTTGCAAAGCCTAAGTAAAATGCAATCAATGCAAGGGACGGCATGCTACGTCCATTTGTAGAACTGGGCAGAAAGCAAGGGCAGAGCTCGTCAAAACAACGCAAGCCGAAACGACGACATCTACGCTACACGCTACTGAAAATCTGAAGCAGAATTTTGTGCTGTTGCAGACGGCTGTCGCATGCATAGAAGGAGAAAACTGTGGCCGACATTGCCGTTTGCTATTAGATAGCGGAAGTCAGCGTTCATTCATTGAAGCCGGATTAGCGAAAGAAATAGGTGCGAAGGTGCTGCGACAGGAAAGGCTGACGACTGGTTCATTTGGAGGAGACGAAAATGTCAAGCTAATGAAAGTTGTGCAAGTGACTATAGCGCAAAGAGAAACAAAAACAACAACGGTGATCGAAGCGTTACAAGTTGACGTGATTTCGCACAGTTGTATAACCGCTCCAAGCCAGAAACTCAGCGAGAAAATGAAGCAACTGAAGATGCAAGTGGCTGATGACAGGACCGAGACGACCGCAACAGACTCCGTAGGACTGCTCATCGGCTCAGATTATTATTGGGAGTTCTTCACTGGTAGAACCCGAAGGATCGAGGGTCGACTGATGGCTGTCGAGACAACACTGGGCTGGGTTCTTCAAGGTCCGTCGGAGCAAAGCAAGACAAGACTGACCCAAAATCAAGCAGTCATGGTTCTGAAGGTTGAAGCTGCAGAAACTGAACTTAAGCAAGAAGTACAAAAATTCTGGAGCCTGGAGTCAATGGGGATCACGAGGAACAGTTTGGATGCCACAGGAGATAATATCGTCGAGGAATTCGAGCAAAATATAGTGCAAAAAAAACGGTCGCTATCAAGTCAGCTTGCCATGGAAAGAGAACGTCAACTTGGAAAGCAACAAGGAAAATGCCATGAAAAGACTACAGCAACTGACTAAAAGGCTGCAGAAAAATGAAGTCGTGCTGCGTCGCTACGACAAAGCTATAACAGAGTATATGAAATTGGGAGTCGCAGAAGAGGTTCAAGAGTCATCAGAACCGCAAAATGCACTTTGTTATTACATGCCACATCATGCGGTCATTCGAGAGGACCGAGCCACGACAAAGGTTCGAGTAGTGTTTGACGCCTCGTCACACTCTCAAAAGGGCATGTCCTTAAGCGACAATCTGGAGGCAGGACCCAATTTGAATGAACACATGCTGTCGCTGTTGATAAACTTCCGAAAAGAAAAAGTGGCATTAGTAGAAGATGTAGAAAAGGCATTTCTACAAATATCTATACGCGATGAGGATAGAGATGCGATGAGATTTCTGTGGTGGAAGCATGACGCAGAGGGAAAGCTACTGAATGAAGTACAAACCTGGCGCATGACAAGGGTAACGTTCGGCACAACACCCAGCACATTTCTTCTAGCAGCTACAATAAAGCACCATTTAAGACAAGTGGCTGACCGGTTTCCGGATACGACAAGGACACTGCAGAAAGCAATCTACGTGGACGACGTCATTCTGGGGGCAGAAATGCTTGATGATGCAGTCAAGTTGTACAAAGAGGCAAAGCAAGTGTTCAGAGAGGCAGCAATGAACTTGAGAAAGTGGACATCCAATGAAGAGAGATTAAACAAAATCATTGATGAAAACGAAAGGGACGACGCCCACATAGAAATTCGATCAAAAGGGCACACACTGCTTCTGGGCTTGATATGGCAACACGCCAAGGACACGATTTCTTTCCCTGTTGAAAAGTGGGAGTCATTAACAGCTGCAGCGTACATAACCAAAAGGACAGTGTTGCAAGCAACAGCAAAAATATTTTATCCACTCGGTTTGTTGTCACCGTTTACAGTGCGCGCAAAGATAGGCCTGCAGAGACTGTGGAAAATGGACGTCACGTGGGACGACCACCTCCCTAAAGAAGAATGCGACAAGTGGAGGAACCTCATGTCTGAAGCGGAGGCCCTTCGAGTTCTAGAAGTTATCCGATGCTACGCCAGCAAGGACCAACTAGTACAGGCATACAAGCTGCATGTCTTTGCCGACGCGAGCCCATCAGCATACGGAGCGGCAGCATACTTAGTAGTAGTGTACGACGATGGAAGCAAGGAATCAAGGCTAGTGACAGCGAAAAGCCGCGTAGCTCCAATTAAAGAGCTAACATTGGCGCGACTCGAACTGATGGCAGCGGTGGTAGCATCGAGATTATGCGACTACATCAAAAGTCACTTCAACGAAAGAATTCAAGAAACACACTGCTGGACGGATTCGATGATTGTGCTTCACTGGATCAAAGGAACAAGCAAGAGAGATCAGTTTGTTGCCAACATAATCGCAGAAATAAGAGAGAAAACACTTCAAGCAAGCTGGTCATTCGTTCAAGGTGAAGACAACCCTGCTGACCTACTTACAAGAGGAATAAGCGCAAAGGCGTTGATAAACTCAAAGTTATGGTGGCATGGACCCGAATGGGTAACCTCACTGGAGAAGAACACAGCAAGTATGATTGAGACGAATGCAGAAATGGAAGATCAGCACGAAGCGCAATGCCACCAATGCACGGGAAGAGCCCAAAATGAACCAATCTTAGATATCGAGAGGTATTCATCATACGTACGGCTTGTAAGAGTGACAGCATGGGTGTTCAGATTCATCGACAATACAAGAAAAATACACCACAAGGGGTCGTTGACTGGAAAAGAGGTAACAAATGCAGAGACATATTGGATAAGACAGACCCAAGTACCACTGAGACAGACAAGGGGAGAGGCTGATTCAAGCGCTAAGTCCTTTCAAATTAATGGGCACGAAGTCTACCTTGATGACGACGGACTCATCAGACAGAAGGGACGATTGCAATGCAGCCAGGAATCCAACAGGCACGTCATAGTACTTCCAAAGGACGGGCGTTTCACGGAACTGTTAATACGTCACGTGCATCAGATGGTACTGCACGGAGGAGTTCAAGCGACACTCGCGCAACTGCGTACCAAGTTCTGGATATTGCAGGGTCGCCAAGCAGTGAAAAGAGTGTTGAACAGATGCGTGGTCTGCAAGAGCCATAACACCAGACCGGTCACTCAAAACATGCCTCCGCTCCAGGCGGACAGAGTCACCGAAGCAGAGCCATTCAAAGTCACCGGAGTTGATTTCACCGGACCGCTTTACGCAAAGGACAAGTACGAGATCATAAAACAATATGTGCTGATATTCACCTGCGCGGTAACGAGAGGCGTACACTTGGAGGTTACCAACGACATGTCAGCATCAAGTTTTCTACAAGCTTTCCGACGATTTACCGCTCGACGGGGGATGCCTGCAGTTATCTACTCGGACAACGCCAAAACATTTATAAAAGCCGAGAAGCAAATCAACCGAATGCTTCAAGCTATTGGACACGAGGTGGTGAAGGATTACTGCAGCGGCAACCAAATACAGTGGAAAAGGATAGCCGAGTGCGCCCCGTGGTGGGAAGGATTTTATGAGCGCCTCATCAGAAGCATGAAAACATCGATGAGGAAGATAATATCGAAAATGACAACTTCGGTGGAAGAGCTACGCACTATTGTACCAGAAGTTGAAGGAGCACTCAACAATCGACCGTTGACGTACGTGTACGGAGAGCCTAACGAGCCAATGCCAATAACGCCAGCAGACATCATAGGCGGACGGCGACAGCTTCAAGACTTACAAACAAGGCTGTACATTGGTGAAGTTGAAGACGCGTGGCGAAGCAGATGCAAACTCTGGCGAGCTTGGTGGAAGAGATGGCATCGAGAATACATCAAGGAAATAGGAGCTACAGTCAAAGCCAAGACGCGACAGGCAAGACCACTGTCACAAGGCGACATGGTGTTGATTGAAGACAAGGGTCCAAGAACATTTTGGAAGATGTGCCGAGTTGAAAAAATCTACCCTGGGCGAGACGGAATAACCAGAGCTTGTCTCCTTCGGACAGGAAACAAAGAACTTCTCAGAAGATCTGTAAACCACATATACCCTCTGGAGGGGTGTTTCAAATAGCCCGCCAAAGCATATCCCATTGCAACTTGGGCGGGCGGGAGCCTATAAAATATCATCATCAAAGCGCCAGAAGAAGAAGAAGAAAGAAGACTTCTCCCTGGCGCGAGCGCGTGCTACTTCACTTCTTCTAATAAACCGTTTTGGTTCGTTCGAAGCTGTCAGTGGTCTCGATCGTCTTATCATCTATTAACACATGTATCTTGTTCTTGAACATCGTAACTGGCGGAGGCATCTGAGGCGAATCCTTTTGTGCGACCTCACCTCCATCGGTCGCGCCGGCTATTTACCGGTGGTGGTGGTGGTGACAGCCGTCGTCCCGGTGAAGGTGAGCGGCGCAGTCGGGCAGGGGGAGGCGTCAAACTGCGGTCGGAAGCGGGAGAGCTGCTACGTAGATTCTCTCGTCGTGAGGTACTCCCGGAATAGCCGGACCAAGGATCGTTGTTGTGACCATTGCCAGCTCGACGAAACGCTGATGGGGAATCGTATCCTGATGTCTCCCGCTGCCAACGACAGAAACGAGCTATATGTCCGGCGACACCACAATGGTAACACACGGAAGACTGGCGGTACGCATTGTACTCCTGGAAGGCATTGACCCGACGTGGTGGCACAAATGCATCTTCGTTCAGGTATTCATAGGTGGTGGTCGGATGGCAGGGACGGCTGAAGCGGTGTTCGTACCTCGACTCTTGGTGATAGTCAATGCGTTGTGGCCTCGCTGTCCTCGGTACTGGCCTCAATGGTGAGCAAGACCTGTAGTTGTAGTCGTCGACGCCTGCAGCGGCAATTGACACATGATGGCGAGAGGGAAGCGGCATCGGAGTAGCTCCGTACGAGCGGGCGGCCGTGTCAGGGGAAATCAAGCGAGCGTGTCGAGTGAGCTCTTCACGAACGATCGCGCGTATCATCGACGCGAGATCAAACGACGTATATTCCTCAACACTCGCAATGGTGGTCACATTCTGCAGGCGACCGAACTTTGGTGTAATGCGCCGCATCTTCAGGGTCTCGAATGTGCGACAGTGGCGTATAACGTCGGTTACTGTGGCAAGGCTATCTTTGCCAATGAGGAAGTGATAGACATCCTCTGCGATGCCTTTCAGTAAGTGGCCAACTTCGTCCTCCTCCGACATACAAGGGTTGACGGTCTTGCAGAGCTTCAATATAGCTTCAATGTATGTCGTGCATGTCTCACCTGGGATCTGGGCTCATTGCAGCAGCGTTTGTTCCGCTTTCTTTCGCTTCGCTACGGAGTCCCCGAAACACTCCCTTATTTCGGATACAAAGCGATCCCAGGTCGTGAGGGTATCCTCGTGGTTTTCATACCACACGAGCGCCGTGTCGGTCAAGAAAAAGACTACGTTAGATAGCTGGCTGGCCGTGTCCCATTGATAGTATTTGCTCACCCGTTTATAATGCGTGAGCAAGGCGTCCACATCCTCGCCAGATTTCCCACCCACGTGCGAGGCTCTATCAGGTGCTGATGCAACCAGGGAGGAGCCGTGGCTGAAGCGGGTACTGACGGTGCTGCAGGTACTGGTGCAACGTGTGCGGCTGCGGGGATCCGGTTCCCGTCTTGACCGAGAGACATCTCAGCCGCCAGTGGTAGCGGAGGCAGTCCAGCAAGGCGGCGGCTTCGGCTTAGATCAGACGCTTGCAGAACCGTGTTGCTTGGTATAATAACCAGCACCTCCACCAAAAACTGTTACGGTGGTTGAATTAAGGTTGACTGTTTATTTACAGCATGAGAATGAGGTCAGGCAATGACAGGCAAAGATGGAGTCCACAAGCCGCACCAGACAACCTCGCGTTCCTCTTCCTCTTGCCCGGCTCATACCACAGCCCGGCTCATACTGTAGCAATATGAATGCCATGATTGGTCTGAAAGCCGAACACAGTGCTGTATGTCATCATTAGCCTGTCTACGCCCACTGCAGGGCAAAGGCCTCTCCCATGTTTCGCCAATCAACCCGGTCCTGTGCTTTCTGCTGCCACGTTATACCTGCAAACTTCTTGATCTCACCTACCCACCTAATTTTCTGTCTCCCCCCTCAAGCGTTTGCCATCTCTTGGAATCCAGTCAGTTACCCTTAATGACCAGCGGTTATCCTGCCGACGTACTACGTGCCCGGCCCATATCCATTTCTTCTTCTTGATTTCAACTATGATATCCTTAACCCCCATTTGTTCCCTGACCCACTCTGCTCTCTTCCTGTCTCTTAAGGTTACACCTATAATTTTCCTTTCCATCGCTGGCTGTGTCGTCCTCAGTTTAAGTTGAACCCTCTTTGTAAGTCTCCAGGTTTCTGCTCCGTAGGTAAGTACCGGTAAGATGCAGCTGTTATATACCTTCCTCTTGAGGGATAGTGGTAGACTACCATTCATGATTTGATAATGCTTGCCGAATGAGCCCCATCCCATCCTTATTCTTCTAGTTATTTCACTCTCATGGTTCGGCTCCGCGGTTACTACCTGTCTAAGTAGACGTACTCCTTTACAACTTCCAGTGTCTCGCCACCTATTGCAAAGCGCTGTTCTCTGCCAAGATTGTTCCACATTACTTTAGTTTTATGCATATTAATTTTCAGACCTACTCTTCTACATTCCGTATCCAGTTCAGTAATCATAAGCTGTAATTCGTCTCCCGCGTTACTCATCAATGCAATGTCATCAGCGAATCGCAGGTTACTGAGATACTCTTCATTAACTCTTATCCCTAACTCTTCCCAATCTAGGGGCCCTGAAAACCTCCTGTAAACACGCGGTGAATAGCATTGGAGAGATTGTGTCTCCCTGCCGTACGCGTTTCTTTATTGGGATTCTGTCGCTTTCTTTATGGAGGACTATCGTGGCTGTGGATCCGCTGTAGATTTCTTCCATTATGTTTATATAGGCTTCGTCGATGCTCTGATTCCGCAGTGCCTGCATGACTGCGGATGTCTCCACCGAATCAAATGCCTTCTCGTAATCTATGAAGGCTATGTATAGGGGTTGGTTGTATTCCGCGCATTTCTCTATCACCTGATTGATAGTATGAATATGGTCTGTTGTTGAGAAGCCTGTATGAAATCCTGCCTGGTCCTTTGGTTGATTGAACTCTAATGTCGTATTAATTCTGTTAGCAATTACTTTTGTAAATAGCTTGTAGACAACGGACAGTAAGCTGATGGGCCTGTAATTTTTCAGGTCCTTGACGTCCCCCTTTCTTATGGATCAAGATGATGTTGGCATTCTTCCAAGAATCTGGTATCCTCCCTGTCGAGAGACACTTCGTATAGAGGGTGGCCAGTTTTTCTAACATAATCTCTCCACCGTCTTTCAACAGGTCTGATGTTACCTGATCTTCACCAGCGGCTTTGCCTCTTTGCATTCCCTTTAGGGCTTTCTTTACTTCTCCTGTCAATACTGGTGGTATGTCAGATTCCTCTGGGCTATTATTGCTTCTTACATTATCATCCTGACTGTCTCGGCTGCTGTACAGATCTCTGTAGAACTCTTCCGCTACCTCAACTATTCTATCCATATTAGTTGCGACCTTGCCTTCCATGTCCCTTAATGCATACATCTGATTTTTGCCTATGCACAGTTTTGTCTTCATAGCTTTGAGGCTTCTTCCGTTCTTTAGAGCATGCTCAATTCTCTCCATATTATAATTTCTTATGTCGGCTACTTTACGCCTATTGATTAACTTGGAAAGCTCCGCCAGCTCTATTTTGTCTGTTGCATTTGAGACTTTCATGGTTTGACGTTTCTTAATGAGGTTTTTCGCCTCTTGGGATAGCTTACCAGTGTCCTGTCTAACGATTGTACCCCCGACTTCCACTGCACACTCCTTAATGATACTAGTCAGATTATCATTCATTGCGTCAACGCTAAGGTCGGTGCTGTATGTAGCTCCTCGCAGAACACTTCACGTTGCATCGATCCAAGAAGTGTGTGGGATTGGCGGGTTTTCTCTTATTCGGGAGGATACCTTTGTCTGCACTTGGTGCCTCTCTGTTCCGCCCTATTTTCTAAATTTCATTCCCTTCCTACCAATGACAATGAGCACTTCTGCCTTACGGTTTGCTGAAGTAATCAACCATTCTGACCTCAAACTACTGCTACTAATATTAGAGAACTGTTAGTCGCGGGAGCACTATCTTACGCAACGTTAAAAATTCGATTTAACATGGAGTCGCAAACTGAACACCAAGCAAATTGTTTTCTGTACAATATACAGCATTACACAGTCCATGACAGCATAATAGATTGAGCCTACAAAAGCGTACGTGTCTGGGTCAGCACATTTAGAAAAGGTTGGTGATAGTTAGGCTATCTCAAAAAATGTTGTGGACTTGTGCTGTAGCGGTAAAAGCACTGCAGACATAAGCCGTGAGGAACTGTATTTTTTGCAGAAAAGTGACGCAGAATAATTTCCAAAATAATTTGAAACCAACGTTTGAAATACAGACTGCTCTGTGGATGACTGTCGCCAAGCAGAAAATTTTGATACAACGCAATACGAAATTCGCTGTTTCATAGAGCTAGAGTCGATGTAGATGAGCGTTTTTTTTATACATGTTCATTTCCGGATTTAGTCCATCATAGCTGCTGCATAATGTCTCCGTTTCAGTGAGAGGGATGACAGTGCATTAGGTGAGCAAAAACTATTCTCGTAAACTGGTATTTAGGATAACTATGTACCCTATAGTCATTGGTAAAACTTGACGAAGCAGCCGAAGTGTAATTCTTCAAAATGCTGCTCGTTTAGTTATGTTGATGCATCATGATGGACTTGAGGTGACAGAAGCACAGCGTCTCCGTGCATGATTACAACAAGTTTTACCACATTTCAGTCCTCTGTTCAGCGACCACATCACAAAGAACGTACCGTGATACATGTCGTTGTTACACATGGCCGAGCTGATCAAATGCACGCTGATATTTCTGATGGCATTAATTATAGAGAAAAATTATTTCTACACTCTGTTTTCGGAGTACGGAAATTAGCTTGAAATAGTTTGTATTAACATTGCCAAAAGTTCTGTTGACGGAATTTTAATACAGACCTGTATTGGCTCTTATAAGTGATGCCATCCAAATCAAAGCTGTCGTCAAAAACAGGAGCAGCAAGAACTTCATTTTCTGTATCTTAACTTCGACTTTTGTAGTTCCTGCTAAGCACGAGATGTTTAAGAGGTCAGCTACAGAAGGTATTTATAGTCGCCAATACAGTACTTTTTTCTTTGTTTAGTAATACTGCATACTACTAGTAGCTTGAACATTTGCGCGTGCCACCGAGAATAAACAAAACTAGTGGACACCAACATCTAAAGATCAATTATTTAGGTTTACCGACGTCAGTGCTTTTATAGGCGAGCCTTCTGCAGCACGACAAAGGTCTACCGCATTGCTATTATTTCTGATCAGATAATCAATTTTCAAATACAGAAAAATAATAAGTATTGTCATGCGAAAATCCTGAAGACGTCTGGTCACACGAAACAGGTGAGAGAATAATAAACAGGTCAGCAACTGTTGACTGTCTTCTTCAAAACACGTAGTTCTTGACCGTATGGGGGCTCGTCAGCGACAATGCTAAAACCGCATGAGAACCTCAAGTGGAATAACTGCAGGTTGAGTATTGCCTGCTGCCATAACACTAGTTTAACGAAATTCATGGCACACTATAACAATATCCGTAAAAGCGCGCAATTAAGTTTTATGGCTAAATGAAGTCAATCAAAATTGTCCCTTTCATTTTGCTGTCAAACATATATACTATAAGCTTGGGGGAGACCATAGCTAGCGAGCGCGGCGCGTCTAAAGAGCGGGCGAATTTGCATTAAGATGGTAACGCCCACTATTAGACTACATATCCCCTAAACTGCCGCTCTTCGACTTTTTCAAGTTCCAACTAACAAGGTGTCGATCAGTTTGATGAATCAAATAATAATAATAATAATAATAATAATAATAATAATAATAATAATAATAATAATAATAATAATAATAATAATAATAGTAATTTCAGGGGCTTCACCTACAACGTGAAACTGTTTACTGGTTGTCTCAAATAAACGTGAATTACGAAAACCAGAATATGATAATGCGGTACTCGGTAGTGGAGGACGCCGGATATTGTGTACCCCGAAAGTCTTTAACGTGCACCTCAATTTAAGTACACGGGCCTCTAGCAATTTGCGTGCATTGAAATTCGTCCGCCGCGGTCGTTATCAAACCCGCAAGATACGGGTTAACAGCCCAGTACTGTAGCCACTCTGCCACTGCGGCGGCTTAATGGAAGCACGTATGAATACAAAAATCCTCAGTCATTCATCTATGTAAATCTGCATGACTAACGAAGGTTGCAGGACACAGCACCACGGGTGAAGTAATTTCCATTAAAGGTACAGCCGGGTTTCATTTATTTTTTTTATTAGCAGTTGTGGTGGTCATCGCTGCAAAATATTCTTGACTGGTGGCGATTACTTGTCTTGATCGGCGCAATGCACCTCGCAAGCACGCCTTACTCGCGGTCTCCAATTCAACCAAAGTGAAATTCACCCCAGAGAACGGTATGCTGTGTTTTTTTTGAACAAGCACGCTTAACAATCCAGACAAGGAAAAAAAATCACAGCATATCCACGGAGTGAATGATGATGAGTGGGCGAAGCTCTGGAGGTTCATCGATAAACCGTGAATCTTCCTTGAATTTTCGTTCAGTACATCATCAAAGACGTGACAAACACTGTGTGTATATATACAAGAAATTTTATTTATTCGTAAATGGTAGCTAGACGTGGCTTCCGGTCCCCCCTTCATTATAACGGCTTTATGGTCGGTGGAGGGGAGGGATAAGGGTTCTTATATGGCTCCGTAGAGGATTCCTAGAGAGGAGAGAGGGGGTGAGCGTAGAGGAGAGAGAGGAGGAGAGGACGCACATTCGCTGTGGGGATGTGGAACGCGGACGCCGCTCCGTAGAGTAGAGGATTCCTAGAGGAGATAAAGGGGGGTGAGCGTTGGAGAGGAGATAGAGAGGGAGGGGACACGCATGCTCTGGAGGGGTGTAGGATGCCGGCGCCGCTTCGTACAGTAGAGGATTGCTAGAGAGAAAGGGGGGTGAGCGTTGGAGAGGTGGAGGGGACGCGCATGCTCTGGAGGGACACTACTACTACTACAACTACAGAGGAGGGACAGACCCACACCCTAAGGAGCTTCGCCCCTCATAAGAAAATCGCTCCGGTGAAAGCCCAAGACGTGCAAGCCTCCCCCGATCCGAGATAAGCGCGGGCGTGGGCGACCACGTTTATACACGTTTATAGAAGCGGGGCGCAGAGCGCGTCCTTGGCTCCATCTCGCTGGTAATGCTGCGAACACGCTGATACCCCCCCCCCCCCCGAGATCTACGTACCGCCAGCGGAAAATGGTGTATATAAATAGCTCGCTGTTACTACGTCGAAAGACGCGCGCTTTCGCGGCGCGGTGGTTAACGCCGCGAGCTGCGGAGCGAGTTGTCACCCGTTAATTTCCGCGCGTCGGGAAATTTTTTCTGAATCATTTTTCGTGGCTTATATATATATATATATATATATATATATTGTGAAGGAATAGACAAGAGACAGCACCCTTGCCGCGGGCCGGCTGTTCTTTATCTGACTTCGTTCTTCTCTTTCTCTAGCCGAGCATGTCCACGAGCACCACTTTGTCTTCATTACACTCGGCCGCGCTGCGTGCATGCAGTCCTTACAAAATTGGCCCTTCTCTGGCCTGGCGTTGGTTATCTGTTCGACGGTGGAAACATTCAGAGGTTCTGAGCCCTGAACCACCATAGGACGAACTAATGCCTCTGGCAGGCGGCATTGGCTGCCTCGCGGAGGCCGGTCACGCCCATGCAGTGACTTGGCTTGCCGAAGTGCCAACGATGCCTCTGGCGGTCGGCCTTCGCTGTTGCGTGCCGGACGGTATCGGCCACGCAGCGATTTGATTTGGCAAGCGGCGAAACATGCGCTTGGTGGCTGGCCTTTCCAATGCTGCAGATTGCCTGTATATTCTTGCATGGATATCTCCGGAGGGCGGCATTGACTTTGTCGTGGTGGTCGTGCTTGTGTACGCCGCGACATATCTGGCCGAGTTGCCGTACATTGTGCGGGGCGACACTGGCTGTACAAGCGTGGTCTCAATGCCGGCTTACGCTTGTCCCGTCGAGGAGCCATATTGCCATGTTGAGTGGTTGGCGACACTGATGGCCTCCGATAAATGTGAAGCCGTCTGCTGAGTGATTCTATGTGTCTCCGCACAAGTGCACCCATCTTCGAACACTTGTACTTAGAGATGTGCTTTAAGAGGATCGAATGCTTGGGGTTTTCGTTTCTCTTGGGGTCCTCTCTGAGGTTCAAGGGGCGGACGCCCACACACTCGGCCAACGACTGCGGTAACGTCCGGGGACGTGGCTCGCACGTGGGAGGGTCCATCCTGTTGGCATTATCTGACCGGTCTGGTTTGCGTAGAAGTGGAGTACCCTGTACGGCAGAAGGTGGTGCGTCCACGTGTTCAAGTAAGGGGGACGTGAGTGCAGCCTGTCCGATTGATGTTGGTGGCGAATGCTTTCAGTCGCTGAAGGTATGGTGCTGGAATCGCATTCCGACGGCGCACACTCAGAGAGCTGTAGCGGTGTACAGCATGTGGGGCGAGTTCCACCAGCAGGGAAGTCGACAACGTTCTTTACCGAGGGTTCATAGGGCACAGCAGCAGCGTCATGATGGTTTGCTGCGGCTGCGCGTCGTTTTAGCAATGCCCTTCATACGGTCCGTCTTTGGTAATGGTCTTTGGCCGTGATGAAATTAAGTCGGGTACCGACAAAGAGCCTGAAAGCTCGAGTGGGGAACTGCAGCGCACAGCTGCAGCCTCGAGGTGGAACCCCTCTTGAGCTCCATCCTCGGTACCGGTCATGTTGGACTGGGTGGTGGCAGAGAGGTGGGAGGGAGTTCGGCCAAAAGCAGCAATGAGCTTGAAGCTCCACTCCGCCCAGGATTGCTGCCGCACGCCTTCGAATCTGTGCCACGCCGCGGCAGCATTTCGAAGGCGGTCAATGGCTAAGCACCACTTCTGCTGTTCCGTCCATTTATTGAGAGCTCCGAGAACGTTGACGGTGGCCACCCAGTTGTCGGCGTCATCCTCGAAGTCGCGGAACTGCGCTAGATCAAAGGCCGCCGGCGATGGTGATACGGCTGCCGAAACTCCGGAGCATGTCGACGCCAAGCAATCGAGTGGGTATGAAAGCTTTTTGAGGGTATACCAGAGCTTTCTGCGGCTCTCGGGTGAGGTATGTTCGTGGTCTTGGGAGGCGGCTGTGGTCAACGCGGCACTGATCGAGCGAAGTGCTGGCAAGGCGGCAGGAAGCAGCACAGAGCCTGGCACCGTCAACGCGTTGACCGTGACGCGGAGTCGCGCGATGGTGGCTGAAAGCTGGGCCGCACTTTCGGGCGATTCGCACGCAGAGTCAGTGTTGACGTCCGAGTAGTACTTGTCGATAAATGTACTCACTGCGGCGCTATCCTCTGCCGAGGGAGCTTGAACAGCACCCCTGAGCGGCTGAGGCGCTGATGGAGTACTGAGCGGGGCGTTGTCGCAGCGGAAAGCGTGAACGGCGTTCCCGGGCAATGGTAGGCCATGCACTGTCTTGGCGGCGCCTGGGTAAGCCTGCCCTTGAGCCACCGAGGAGGCCTGGACGCCGCCCTTGAGTGGTTGCACAGGTGCTTTCGGCAGTAGGAGGGACACGGGCTGCATGATTGTGGACGTTCCGTGGATGGAAGGTCCACAGCGCCGATGAGCCTTGAGGACGCACTTACGGTTCGCTGGTCGCAGACTGCGCCATTGTAAAGGAAGAGACAAGAGACAGCACCTTTGCCGCGGGCCGGCTGTTCTTTATCTGACTTTGTTCTTCTCTTTCTCTAGCCGAGCATGTCCGCGAGCACCACATTGTCCTCATTACAATATATATATATATATATATATATATATATATATATATATATATATATATATATATATATATATATATATATATATATATATATATATATATATATAAAGGGGCATGACGGCGACGGCGATGCCGACGGCAAAAAAGCAGCCGAGAGTGTATAATTGCTCTCGCAATAAAAAGCCAGGCCTGCGCAGAAGGCGCTGCACAGCCACAGCGAAAGCTGTAAGAGCGCCATGTCTGGAACCTGCTGCAAAAATCTCTTGGGGCTACTAAACCAAGCACGCTTGAAAGGTACCCCACCACTCCATTAATTGATTCGGTAGCTGATGACGATGAAGAATTATGGCTGAGCCATTTGTAATCGGTTTGATGCATTCAACAAACTACTCGTAATGCAATTCATATTGTGTGACGCCTGGTGGCACAATTCACGATCTGTGACGCCTGGTTGTTATTTTACTCTTTTACCACGCTATGTTGCGTATGTTAACGCGGTTTCTTTCCGCCATAACGCTTGTATAGGGTTTTTGTGCGCAGGAGTTCGAGCGTCCTTTGTGCTGCGGCGGCCTGCTGCAAGTATCAAGCTGCTTGTCGTTCCTCGTGTGACAAACTAATTTCTTGCTACCGCATTCATTGCTTCGCCCTAGTGGCGAAACTGTGACTTTTTGTCTTAGTTCGCTTTTTTTTTCTTGTTTCGTGCGATTGCGGTTACGGACACCGGCGGCGGACAACTAGGGCACCCTTATTGTGATCTCATAACAGCTGTCGTTGTCAAATGCGGCAAGCAAACGTTCCATTCCCCTTATTTTTTTAGAATTTTCGGCCCAGTTTCTTGAAACACTCTGTATAGTTATTTGCCTACTGGTTATATAACAACCAGCAGCACCAAATGGTTCAAGCTAGAAAAATCAGAACTATGACTGTTGCCGCATGCTGAAGGCTGCATTTGATGAGGATCACGTCAGGATTGCAAGAAAGAAATGATTTGAAATGTATTGAACTTTAAGTATTCGAATAATTTTCGTTTACTGGTTTAGTGAACAGTTTGCCACTTCATTTCGCCTTTCGCCTGTGTGATGCTGCCAGAGACAGGTAGGTAAGTAGTAACATTGCGGGTAAGTAGGTCCATAACAAAAAATGATCAGTTTGCACTATTCAGTCCACTTTACAATTGACCGCCCATGTATGAATATCATCTATTCTGCTGATGTGCGGGCAAAAAGTCAGAAAAGAGCACGCTGCTCCCTCTACGCTATGTCGCTGTATCAGAGCCAATAAGTCGCTTGCTTCTTTGCTTCTGAAATAACTTGTGCACTGGCCCTTTGCAATTGTTACTCAAGCCAACTATATTCAATTTGCCGTTAATGAGCATCAATATCCATTAAGGCGACCCATATTCAAAATCGAGTGCACCAAATCAATTGTTTTGCTTCTACTTATAGCAAGGGGTACCCTTAACTGTGCTTGAGGGCGTGATGACGCTAGCTCGGTTAAATTCTTGTGATGGCAACCATGTACCGAATGTACAATGTTGCTGACCGTCATCCACCTACATTTTACACGAACGGAGTGAGCGCGAGCGCTAGCGCGCACACGTCATACTAGGAGGCTGCTGACGTCTCTGAACGCGTCGGCAAAAGCAAGCGCCAAAGTACACGAGGGTGACAGCGGAAAGAAAAGACGCGCGCGATGCGAGTGACATCACGAGAGCACAGAGAGAAGCTTCCATAATTGCTAGCCAACACGCACAAAGGACGACATAGAAAGTAACAGGATATGTCGTCCTTTCTGCGTGTTCGCTAGCAATTATGGAAGCAGTCAATCAACACCAACTAGCCCAGCTCAATGCTTTAACACAGAGAGAAGAGCAGGCTACGCGCCTGACGCGCGCGTCCGGCGAGCGCAGCGGAGTGCGCGCAGATGCATGGATGGATGGATGGATGCTATGAGCGTCCCCTTTATAACGGGGCGGTGACATGTCTGCCACCAGGCTCGAAAAAAAACTTTCTTTTTTATGTTGGCCTAATGCCTTATCTACATTGATTAAATCTATGTTATTATAGCAAAGAAAAATATAAATTCGCGGTCCATCTCTCTGCCTCTTAAGGCAGAATGACCTTATTTTTCCCGATTCTTCATTTTTGTCCTTTATCTCTACTTTTCTGCCACCAATACTCTAACCGTCTCTTACTTATTTCTATCGCGGACGTGTTCAGCTTTCCATTGTTGTCCCTAAAACCCAAGGCTTCATGTAGACTCGTGCCCAAACGTATATCGGGGTGGATATCGCCACATTCAATCAGTACATGTTCCATCGTTTCCTTAGTTCTCCCACAGCATGTACATTGTTCTTCTTCGTTACAGAATCTCACTTTATAGCTACGCGTTCTAAGGCAACCCGACCTTGCTTCAAACAGTAAAGCGCTTCCCCTTGAATTATCATAAAACCTCTCCCTCCTTATTTCGTTTTTTCCCTTTCGGTAGTCACTGAGAGCCGGCTTCTTTTCCATCGCTGTCATCCAATAAGTCCTCTCCGCCTCTCTGACTTTTCGCTTAATGCTCCTTGTTGCCATGTCGCCCACACTGCTAGCCGTATATTTACTGGTGAGCCTCCTAGTTCTTTTTCTCCACTGCGTGTCGACGCTTTTTTCTATACAAATACATGAAAACCTTCCCCTGCCCATCTACTCTCCTTCATTTTCCTCAGCCTCTCTTCAAATCTAATTTTGCTCTGAGCTTCCCTCACTTCAAAACCTGCCCATCCCATATCACCCTTTACAGCAGGGGTCTCAAACACGCGGCCCGCGGGCCGCATGCGGCCCGCGAACCTCTCGAATGCGGCCCGCGGCCGGCACGTGACTGTCTTCGGCCCACATTTTTTTACATTTTCATTATAAGCATGTGCTTGAGCGACACACTCATGACTGGTCTAAAGCATTGTTTTCGTGAGGTGCCCCATGTGGTCACCATGTGTTAAAGCTTAACCGTGAAACAAAAACAGTATTTCAGAATCGGCGTCCGGATTTTACTCATTTTGGACATCAGTATCCACATGTTCTTGGATGTAATCCTGGCCCCAAATCTTCTTCAGATATGACCCGTATTTGAGATATGAAAAGATTTTCTTTTCCATGGTATCATTTGCAGACAAAGTGTACGATTAACAGCCCCCCCCCTTCCTCCCCCCCCCCCGCTATTCTCTCCTGACCCGGCCCTCGCGGTCCTAAATTATGTGATTGCGGCCCGCCGCCTGAGATGAGTTTGAGACCCCTGCTTTACAGCCTCATTTGTCGTCTTCCCGTGAGCGCCCAACGCGAGGCGTCCCACAGTCCTTTGATTTACATCCATTCCTGATTGCACCTCTGACTTCATGCACACCACTGAGTTTCCAAATGTAAGCCCCGGAACCATCACACCCTTCCACAGCCCTCGAAGCACCTCGTACCTATTGTATCCCCATAACGCTCTGTGCTTCATGATTGCAGCATTCCTCTTTCCCTTTGTTACCGATGCTTTCTCTTGTACTTCCATATATATATCCCCCCTCATTTACCCACACTCCGAGGTACTTGTACTCGCTTACCCTCGGTATTTCTTGGCCCTGTATTAAGACCGCATGGTCTTCGTGATCATTGAATACCATCAATCCACATTTTGTTGCACTAAAACCTAGTCCTAGAGCCTCGCCTTCCCTTCCGCATATATCTGCCAGCCCCTGTGTATCATCTTGACAGTCCGCAAATAAGACAATATCGTCAGCATAAAATAGACCTGGAAGCTGTTTGGAAGCTGAAGACCTGGACCTGTTTGTGTGACAGATTAAATCCAATGTTGCTACCTTCTAGCGCTTTTTCCATCCTCACCATGTACAGCATGAATAACAGCGGGGACAAAGGAGATCAATGTCTCAGCCCCTTGCTAATGTCAACGCTGTCCTTGCTGCTTATTCCTTCCCATTCTACACAAACTGTATTTTCTCGGTATATTTCCCTCAAAAGCTGTATACAGTCGTCACCTATGCCCACTTCCTTCAATATATCCCACAAAATTTTCTGATTAACGTTGTCATATGCCCCGGTGATGTCTAGATAAGCTACGTATAAGGTTTTCTATTTTTGATATTTCTATACACTGTGTAAGAACAAACAGGTTATCGTCTAACCGCCTGTCGATTCGGAATCCATTCTGGAGTTCTCCCAAAATATCATTTTGCTCTACCCACGTTTCTATTTTTAATTTTACTGCCTGCATCGCCAACCGGTATAGCACCGATGTAATGGTTAGGGGTCTATACGAGGGAATGTTATCCTTTTCTCCCATGCCTCTATAGATTAAGTTCATTCTACTTTTTCGCCAACTCTCTGGTATTTCCCTCTCCTGTAAGCACTTTTCTACGGTTTTCAGCAGTGCTTCTTTAGTGCTATGTCCTAGTTCGTTAATGAGGCTGACGGGAACCCCATCTAAGCCCGGAGTAGTGCGCAGCCAGCGCCGATGAGCGCCGCCTTCGAGAGCGGAGG